>VXBX01004441.1:0-102806 GCA_013400415.1 Scytalopus superciliaris
TACTTATTGTGATCTTTTTATTAGATTTTAATTGTGACTTGTAATCCCTTTGTGAATTGGGTTCATTTCTCCTGCTGGTTTACCTCTAAACCAGCACACTTTCTAAATCCAATTTTATTTTGATCCTTACAATTATCCTGTAAGAATGGATTCCAGAGTTTAATTTACTCTCTGTTAAAACTTACTTCCCTTTTGAGTTGCTGATAACTTTAGTTACCCTCCTATTTTCTGTATTACAATGAACCATGAATAAGCACTTCTTACTCGTTTTCTCTCCTTGTACTGCAACTCACAGAATTCTGTTATCACCACTCTGTTGCCACCTTTCAAGGCTGACAAATCCTGGCCTGTATGCATCTGGTACAGCAGTTTTTGTCATAAAAACTGAAATGATACTAAACCTCTGTAACCTAAATGACTCACATTGCACAAACCACCTGGAAGACTAATTCCCACTCATTTACATTTGAGATCCTAAGTAATTTTAAATAAGTCACTCCTTTAACAACTGCAGTTATTTAACCCCTCAGAATATGACCTCTTCTGTTAAAAAAATTACTGATGCCAACATTACCAAGGCCTGCAGTTCATTCCTGAAAGATAGCATCATTTTAGAGGCTCACAGTTGCTCCTCTATTGCTGCTAGTAGTACTCAAGATTGGTGTGATGTACACTACAAGATATATCTGTAAGCTTGAAACCCAAAAGCATAGATTGTACACTACTGTTAGACCAGACCCATCAATTCAAGAGATACATCCTGTCCTTGATCCTAAGACTTTATGTATCTGAATGGATAAAAATGTGGCACAAAGACTTCTTGCAGGAGAACTTTCTTACTCTTAGTAAACAAATTCTGCGTTAGGTCTCAGCTGAAAATGTATAATTTGGTAATTATGGATTGAATAATTGTGCTTGCAAATTTTTTTGCTGCATTTTTGTCTAGAAAATCAGCAAGGAGAAATGTCAGGGGGAAAACCCTGAAATTTGAACATACTTAAAAAGTTGTAACTGTTTTAATTTAAATGCTGTGTTTTGACTGGGAGAGTTAATCCTCTTTCTCTCTCAGTCACAAGATACTCCTCCATGTCATGCTGCAGACACAATATTCTATCATTTGCTTATGTGCAATCTTCATTAATTCACTGCAACCACATTGAAGTGAAAAAGGATTACCTTTTATGGAGGAAAATTTCTATTGTATGCTCTACTTTTGGTGAACATATCCCATCCTTGTCAAAGGCAGACTTATGCACAGGGTAGCAACAGAATATGTTCTGCCGAAACCCATTACTCACATATGAATTTGGTTTTACATGTGCCAGATCCTGCTAAGTTTGCTTATATGAATTGTATTATTTATTTTGTGCCTGATTGTACAAGGAAAGCTGAATTTAGCCCACTGTACTTTTAATGCACAACGAACTTATTTCTCTGCTTCCTACTAGTTTTATTTCAGTGTAAAAAAAAACACAACCAAAAATGGATTAATTTCCATGAGTGTGAGAGAGCAGAGAGTTTTTAGTTATGTTTTGCAGCCAGTGTTTCTTTGCTGTTAGGAAGAAGAAGGAAATTCTGCCTTACCTGGTTTTCCCAACACATTTAACAGTGCTTTCAGGTAAGACCTCCCCATATGATAATGGTCTATACTTCCTTGTGTTACAACCCTCCCCTAAGGCAGCATAACTGAGGTTTTTGTTAATAGATCCCTTGGGGTGGATTAGAGTGAAATGATACTGAATGACCAGTGTTTATATACTTGTATGTGTATATAGTATATGACAGGTTTATTTTAGAACAATTTGGTTGCAATGGAAAGGAGGTATGTAGCCCTTTTGGTTATTATATATAGAAATAAAAGAATATAAAAGTATAAAAATATTACTGAAGAAAATATATAAGGAAAAGAAAGAAAAAGCAAGGAAAGATAAGAGTAGATAGCAGAGAGGAAAGGTGCCACCACCTGTGGATCCAGTGATGAGACTCAGTTGCTGTAATTTCAATGTCTGTTGGTTGAAGTGATGGTCTTGATCTATTGAGGGTGGGGGAAGCCCATGAACCACAAAGTTCAATGGGTTAATATGCATTCAGGTTCAAGTGGAAACACCCAGGTACCTCCCCTGTGGAGAAGTTTTACACTGGCTGTTGCAACACTGTGGATCATGTGCAGTCCTCTGGTGGACAGCTAGAGAAATTAATCTGGGGGCACTTTGGAGGGTCTTTGATAATTCATGACACTTATGACATGATTGCGGTTTCTGACACCAGTGTAACTGAGCCTGTTATGCCCCATCAGAAGGGATGAATACTTTCAGGCCTGTGTGTGAATGCCCCAATACCTCCCCTAGAGGGGGCTTTTTACAGCTGAGCCAGTTATGTTAGGGAGGACATGGGCATGATAAAAAGCAGAATCTCACCTCGCAGGATCTGCTTCTTATCAGCCATTACTCTACTCTGGCTCAAAAACCAGCTTGTTCAAGAAAGGTTGGTTTGTCCTGCTCATCCTCTGGGTGCACAACCCCTCTGCACTTGGGCTGTTCTTATGCAGATCAGAGGTTTCGCCACCACACACCCAAAACTCTCCTCCTCCCTTTTGGTTGGGGGGTGCAAACCTGGCCTCAGCAAAGCACCCACCACTTTTGCAAATGGGCAATTGTTTGAGTCACTAACTTCTAACATTTCAGTCTCTCACACCTTGTTTTTATAGTGCATACTGGAATTGTCTAATTGGTTAGAGCTGGGCAGATGTCTGAACCGTACTTTCGGGCAGACATCAGACAGTGAGTGACACAGCTCCATACTAATGCTCTGTCACAGTCAGGGTACCATCACATGCTGCTTACAGCAGCTGCAGTTCTGCATGGTGTTAGTACAGGTTGTTAGCTATTACACTGACCTAGGTAAATAGGATGAATCATTGTGTTCCTGAAAAATGCTTTGGCACAAGATGTCTTGTCATGAAATGTTGTTAAATGGACACTCAGACGGTTTAAAGCTGTCTCCAGGTTGACTGGCTCTGACTGATTTCAAAACATCACATCGATTAGCTTGTGCAAAGTGATTTGCAGAAGGCATTACTCAAAATAAACAGGAATGTGTCAAAGTCACTGAGACGTGTAATGCTTTTTGTATAGTATACCATTTAAAAATAAACATGCTTTCAGCTTATCTACCTTCCAATAGCTCCAAAGTATTATAATTATTTTTGGATGGTTGGCTTATAAACCAGGATATGATATTTTAAACAACTGTTCTCTTTAAAAGAATCACAATTATTTTCATGCCTTGGCATGATTTCTCACACAGTGATAGAGCCAGGTATTTCCAGTGTAAAGGTCCAGCCGATGATCTGACAGAATATTATCATGTCTTATTGAAGTCACACATGGCTTACTGTTATAGCTCTGTATAAATATGAATCCAAATCCTGCAAGTGATAGAAATACATTTATTATTTACAAGACAGAAATAAGATTTCAGACAAAGTTATTTGCACCAAAAGCCAGGCTCAGCTTGTTTTGATTTCTAGATTGTTTTGTTCACATTTTTTCACTTTTTTTTTTTTTNATCAATTTTTAATTTTTTTTTTTACTGTGAATCTCTCACAGGAATAATGATAAATAACTGCTAATGTATTACTATAATACATTTGTAGGAGTTTTCAGTTTGTCCTATTTGTTGCATCCTGATGCTACTACCTGATGACCCTTCTGAAATGGCAGAACTCCAAAATCCTTTTGGCAATGAAAATGCATGATTAGAAGCATTCCTGCCATTGCATGTACTTGTAGCTTTCTGAAATTTAGTTTGATTTAATCCTGGTTCATTCATCTAGAAAAGCCTGGGTGTAACAGATGTAGTCTACACACAGATTCTTTGGATTTAACAAAGTTAATAGGACTTTTTGTGCTTCATCTGTTCTCTGATTGTGGACCAATTCACAGTCATGCACAGTTATAGTTTTGCATAACTTTAACACAATGAAGCTCTCTGATTCCAAGTGCATCTTGGAGTGAAATCCTTTCTCCTCTGGAGCACATAATAAAACTTCCACTGATTTCTGTAAGGTTCATTGACTTCACCTGTGTTTATTTTATTAGGCTTGAACTATGTAATTCAGATCTGGTTCTGGATTTCAAACACTGCAAAACTTGAGAAAATCTAAATCCCAGGTTTAACAATTGTCCATCTTGTATGAACCTGTACTGATTAAAAAAAGACATTTTGGTACTGAATACAAAAAATACTATTTTTTCATTAGTATTTGGTTGGACGAGTTTTTTCTTGGAAAGGGACTACCCAGCTTACTGCTGTATCTCTGTGATTTAAAGTAAGAGTGTTAACACATCATCCAGATTCTAAAGTCCTGCTGGCAAGCAACACAAAAGATATCGCACCAGTTCCCTGACAATTGCCCCAGCATCCTATTAACTCCTTTGCACATAAGGTATAAATCATAGTATGATTCATACAAGTTCTCTAACCATTAAACACCGCTACAGTCGTTGACATGAGTTTTGTCCAGAACTGAACATTTAGTCCTGACCTGCTTCAAATAATGGAAAAATAATTTTGTAATATGTATTGTCATTCTGAAGTTTCTTTGATTCTGAGGGCTTAAGAGTGGAGATTTTTGTTTTTCCACCCACATGTTTGTGACCTTTCAGAAGAGAATATTCAAATAGCTATTTTTTCCTGTTCCCACTTTTTTCCTTTGAGTGTAAAAAATGAGCAAAGTTCAAGGTTTATTTTGGGTTATTTTTTTTTCCAAATACTTTTCTTCTTTGCTATTCTACAGCTATTTAAAATTGCTCCAATTCTGAAGCAGTTATCAGATCTACAGTCACATATTTTTTCAAAGGTATGGAAGTGCTGAAAAATTCCTGGCACAAAGAAGAATGTATAACAACGAAGGAATACAGGAAAGATGGTAGACAGCAATTTCTTATACGAGGAGGAAAAAAGAGAACAAAACCTTCTTGACATTCAAATTAAGTTTACTTTGGTGAAAATTAAAAGAAAGTGGAAAAATGGGAAGTAATTTTTTCATTAAAAAAGGATTTTGTAATGAAAAGTTTGATAGCTTTGCTCTTAAGGCTGCTGGTGATAACTCAGTTTCACTAGAGTGAAAGAGAACCCAAAGAGAACCCAAACCAAAGCTGTATATCAGCAAACTATCTTAGCTAATTTACATAAACCAAAATACATCGTAATAGTATCATTTTGGAATAACATATTTTCTACTAAAACAAGGCAAAATTTGGCACCTACTGAAAGGTAAAACATCCAGAAATTATTGCCTTGTTAAGAATCAGAAGACATCTGACCGTGCCATCTCTTCAGGATCCCTTGTTGTTTGGAAGAGAAAGTGCTCCTCAAGGCACCCATTATTCTGCTTTGATTCCCACAATGGGGACTTGAGAACACAGAGGATCTGGTTCAATATTTAGTGCTTATATTGGGGATCAGGAAAACTAACATCACTTCTGGCTATGAAGGGACGTCTCTGTATCTTGGATTCACTCATCATAAGACAAGTTCAATAGCACTTACCTGTGGTTACACCCATTGCTGTGCTAAAACAAATCTGTAAAGTTCAAAATTACATTCTTATTGTTTTGCCAACATAATGTATATGTCATTAATAATAGCAATTTTCCAGGCATTATTGTTCAGCTAGTTTATGCATTCTTATCAGATTGCATTAGAAGGATTAGGCAATGCAATATTTACATTAGTCATTCCTCAAATCTTGCTGTAAAACCTCTTTCCAGGTGTACCTTGCTATAAATTTTTCCAGATACACCTGGATACAACGAAGAATTTCAGCTTCTCACTCCTGATTCAGAGCATTGTCTTGGAGATGAGTTGTTTATAATTTAGACAATGGTAGAGGTGAATGATTTATGATAATCACTCAGCAGCAGTGAAGCTAGTACTGTGTAATGCATGGGTTGTCATACCAGCTGAATAAACCTATTAACTGTGTAGGATAACTGCATAATACCCCAGCCACTCAATTGCTTAATGATACATTTATAATAGAAGCTGTCCTGTATGTCAGTGTCTTAAAAATTATGTTCAAATATCAGATTTGAGAGGTTTTAATTTTTTTATGGAAGAATAAAAGAAAGCAAGGGGTGAATGTAGTGGCTTAAAGTATTAATTTAGCAAGATACTAAAGCATGTGTCCATACGTATAAATAGCTCTGTCAAAATCAATGGGACTTAAGGATTATTGCAGATTTGCTTCGCTCTTGAAGAGCTTGGATGCCTCTTTCAGCAATGTCATCAGAACTCAGAAAAGAGGAAGGATGGAACAAATATTATCAAAGTATAAGCCTGCTATACCAGTACTCATTATTTGCAATGAAGTATTATGAATGAATAAGTAATCAGCACTGCTCAGTAAACAGCAAGTAAGATGTTTGCAAGCACATGCAAATCAAAATAGGATGATTTATTGTCTTGGATGCCCTCTGGAATGTAATGTGAAATGTTAATTTGTTTCTGTTTCACAGTAATTATAGTCTTGCAGTACAGATATGAATGCTATGTGACAGAATACTGATGTATCATGCTGTTGCAGAGCCCATAAAAGAAAGAACAAAATTAGAGATTACTAAGATTGTTGAAGAAGTTCCTCCATGTCCATCCTTCATAATTAGGCTCCTCTGAAATTTCTTTAAATCAGAAAGTGAACTCTTTCCCCAAATTTTGAAACTAGACTGCACAGGGATCATCCTGCTTCCCAAAAATTAGCAAAATTCTCTCCTAATTATAATCTGAACAAGACCGGCTACTAAAATGGCTGCTCCTGAACTGTTTAAGCTATACATCTGTTTTTTCAGAGATGGTCTTTCATCATAGCATTCAGCTTGTTTTCAGCTGACCTCAGAAGCTGGCACTGTACATGAAGTTGCTGTTGCAAAGCCCTGATACCTGCAAGAAAGGGTATCAGAAGGGCTTTCAAACAAACAAGGAGAGGAGCAAAAGGTAAAATCAGATATCGGTCCTGGCAAAATAAAATCCACAGTAATATCTGGATTCTGCATCTGCCCAGCATATGTAATTTCTGGCAATGAGTAACTACTGTTGGAGAAGTAAATAATGATGACAAAAGAATCAAGCGCAACACCATAGCTGTAAAGATCAGACAGGGCCAAGTTAATAATGAAATAACATTGATGGGCAAAGACTGTTACAGTTTTTTTGACTCTTCCTGTTTTGTTTTTTTAAGAAGAAGATTCAGTCCTGCACATGCTGCAGACAGGGAAAAGGTGATATGCCAAAAGCAAAATTGTATTTTGGTCTACCAGTGCTAATTTAGCATAGATAGAGATGTGTAAAAGTAACACAGGTAACAATCTCTTTCACTCCACTTATTAAGCTGACATTTTAGGTTCTTTTCATTCCACAAAAGGAAAACATGCTCTCTAGACCAAAAGGTGTATGGAAGCCAGACAGTGCCAGAAAAGTATCTGTATTTAGTATGGAGATGCAGCTCTTTATCCTATGTAGATTGTAAACATTCAATATGAAAAGAAGTGGAGTAGAGAAATGCTGTCCTTGTGATTTATGTTTTTATAAAATTCTTCTAAGGTTCAACTTAAAGATATTTTCTAATTTTATTTTGAGGCCCAGAATGAGTTCTGTAGAGTACTACAGAACAGTCATATCGTATTCTTCTAATGCCAGAGGGTAATTTTTGCCATTTAGTACAAAGCCTTGTGTTGGGACAAGGAAGAATTGCTTCATCCCAGTGGAAAAGTATCTGCTACTGGGCCCAGTTCTAACTGAGAGAGTAAAAAGAGGGTTCCAGTGTTTTCCAGGACACTTCAGAAGTGTCCCAAGTGAAGTCAAATGGCTAGGATGAGGATGTCTTTTTCTTCTTTATGGGAATAAACACACAGAAAGTAGCTTCAGCAGTCACTTTTTACTCCATGTCAGAGACAAGTGGCTTTATAATCCCTGTATAATTCCAGGGGAGGGCAACTACCTTGGAAACCAGTAGTCATACAAACAGAGATACCTGAAGCATGTGCATCTCAACTGATAAAAAGTTTTATGTGTCTAGGACAGACATCTTAAATGTCAGTCTGTTACACTGGGGGCTTCATGTGGGAGAAAGAATACGGAATTTTCCGAACAATCTCTCCTGCTACCAAGTTGGCTGCCATATCTCATATAGCATATGGGTCTCCCTGAGTTTCTATGGCTTCATATTAACCATGAATCATTATGGCTAATTCTGACCCCAATAGGAAATGATGCAATGTCTGGGTCTTTTGTAAATTACCACCATTATTTTTGCTTCTCCACAAGACATGTTCTCATATGAAAGTTAAAGGAGTCCAGCAGGTCAAAAGTCTGTACAATGAGAGAACCAATGCTGCATATAGATGACATTTTACATTATATAAGTCCCTCTTTTGATCAACATCATCCATTAGATGTTGTATTTCCTTAGCCATAGAGGAAGCGAGAAAGCAGTGCTGGTCATGTTAGAAGTAAAAAAAAGATGTTGAGTAGTAGATCTTGACAACACCAGACCTACTCAGTTCCTTCTGCTTGACTGCTGTGGATCTGTGCCTGTGTAGGTACAGTCACTGCCTCTGTCTGCCTTGGTGTGACTCTTGGCTCCCAGCTCATCTCCCCTTATCTCACAGAGTAGACGTGCAATCACAACCAGCTTCAGCTGGCAGTCCAAATCCAGGAAAGTCCACAGGGATGGGACAGCTTTAAGGTCAAGCAAGAAAGTCAAGACAGTGGGTAAGGATCAGGGCCAAAATCAGGGAGGAACAAGAGTGGGCACTGGTGAACCAACAGTGTGGCTCAGGCAGAGAGCAAGAGCCTGAGTCCCTGAACAAGTACTAGTTGAAGGAGGGGCAGGCCCCCACTGCAGCTTCTTACAGCACTGGTTTAAGGCTGGACATCTCTGAGCCCAGAGTGCCAAACACCCAGGAGGTAGGAGATATTCTCAGCTCCATGACAGTAAAACTATTGGGACTTTGAAAGCACCAATTGTTGAAAAGAAAGATGAAAAAAAGAGGATGGTAACTTTCTTAAAAGAACTCATTTTTACTTACTTTCATATCATTTTAGGTTGTCTTTCTAAACATTAGGAATACCTTGTAGACATCTGTTACAACATTGGAAAGGATGTGCTGTATTCTTCCCATTCAGTTTTACCTCAAGTATAAATGCAACAAAGCATTCTCATTTTAAAAGTTTATAAGACCAGTTCTCTGGGGGTATGAACATTTCACTGCCAAATGTCTAGTTGCTTTTCAATTCTATGTGCAAGCTGCTACCAACTTGCCTTGATCCTTATCAAAGAGTCTAAGTTCTCAAATACACTAAGTAATAGTGATTGATAGAAATCTCTAAGATCTAGGGATGAAGTCCACTTACACTTGCAGCTGTTCTTCTGTACCAGGGTCTTCTCTGAGGCTCTCCCTGGATATACCCTGTACCAGATTGCTGAAAATCAGTCAGTGAATTTGGGTGAATCATCTAACAGTTTCATCTTCAGAAATGAGACATACAATGCACAACAAGATGCCAAATGATCATCTGCATTCTTCACATCTTTCTAGGATATCTCACAGAACATTCTTTGATGTCTGATGACATAACAAGAGATGACATTAGCTAGCCAGGCATTTTTTAATGTTATCAGCCCTCATTCATCTCACCAAGGAGGGATCCCTGAAAAAAAAATAAATCAAACTTCAAATAGATTTGCTATCAAATTCCCTCACCATCCCTTTGATTTTGAAATTTGTTTTTCCTTTTATGTACCATCTTTTTCAATACCAACAGATACTGATCATAAAAAGTCTGATGTTCTCCAAAACATGTAACAGCTTTCAGAAACTCAGATCTGTTTTATCTTTTGTCTATATGAAATGTGTAGAATATGTTTGAGCCAACAGGTAGTCCACAGCATCCTAGAAACCCTTTTTCTTTACCTCACGGTATTCCTACACATTAACCTGTCCTTGCTGCGTCTTTCTGAATCCTAACACCCCAGACACCTGGGAGTACAGCCAGCATAGAACATACTTGGGAATTTGCCACCTATCCAACTGAGAAAGGCTCATTAAGTGCTTAGAAATTATGAAGACAGATGAAAAGATAATGTGATACTTTTTTAAAAGTATTTTGATTTTAAACTAATTTGATGGGGATTTTAAGTGATCTGGGGGAGAAAGAAGTGTTGAATATAAATTTTGGGCTAAAAGCAGGATACAGAACTTTCTATTCTAAACAAAATGAACACTAAAACAAAGCAAGGAGTGTTAGGCAGGGAGAAAATACAGAACAAAGTTTGAAAATTCTGCTTTAATTCCAACCCTTGTATTTATGTATTACAGTAAAGCTATGCATTATGTGTTTTAAAATGATTTATCAAATAATAAGACTCACAGTTTACTGCAACCTGGAATTGTTTATAGAATCTCACATACAGCAGTCCTGTGGGCAACAGCTGCACTCAGCTGTGAGCAAAAGCACTTCAGTCTGAAAAAGTGACATTTTGAGAAATCTCTGCACTTCCCCCTCCCAGAGCCTGCAGAAGAAGGTGTTAAGTCAGGACAGTCTGTTGGAAGAGAAAATTTATATGCTTTCCTTAAAAAAAAAGCTTCCATAGTACCCGTGAGAAACTGAGGAGTGGGGAAGGAAGAAGGTGTTAAGTATGTGGAAATGTTTATGAAACTGCATATTCATTTCACTCTCTCAGTTGGAATTTCTTTCAATCTTCATTGTACAGAGCAGCAGGAGAAGAGAAGCTAGTCTAAGTTTGATAGAAGTCAATGAACTCATCATCTATGATCCTTCTGTAGTCAACAGAGAAAGGCGAAAGGTCTGCCAGAGAAAGGCAGCAGAGGAGGAGCTCATTTTGTGCTCTCTGTCCTCATCAACTGTAAACACCTAGGCAGTCCCTAGACTAATAATTTTGGCATCTAAGATCCTTGAATCAGGGAGATGTGATTAGAGCCACAGAACGATTTACCTCCTGGAGACTGGGGAACGTTAATGGGACTGCGTCTGTTTGTGGTGCCCCAGGTGGCCTCTGCCTTGCTGTGATTCCAAGAACAGCTTTTTGTCCTCTAGAAGACAGCATTAGATTTTTCCCCTTTTTGAATTGTTTGGTTGACATAGTCCGGATGGGTGCCAAAGGATGAACCCTGCTGTCTGGAATCAGTAACTGGCTCCAAGGAGAAGCCTCTCCCCTTTCCACTCATACACTGGAGAACATGAAGGAGCTTTACCCCACTTAACTAAGCTCTTATCTTAATTCTTATCTACAAGATCTCAAACATCAAGAAAGCAGGAGCTTGAAGTGTTTTACAGTTTCAGATTAGAATTTGAGAGTCATTTTTCAGCTCATTTCATTCTATCAAGGGCTTCTGTTGACTCTGGATTTTTCCATTGTCCATGCAATCTTCTTACAACTTTACAGGGGAGAAAAGAACACTTCATTTTTTGGTGAGTCTCTTTCCAGTGTATTGTGGAAAGGGAGAAATGCTGGAAAAGGCTCAGCAGAACATATGCAACCTTTACTGTTTCCTTAACAAGCCTTGCAACAAACTTACAGCAAGACTGAGGAATACAGTGCTGTCTCTCTGCTAGTATCTCCTGACCAGATGCCTAAGCTCACTGTGGGAGAGTTTTCCATGCTGCAGTCCCTCTCTGGGAAACTCTCTCAAACTCTTTAAGGCTGTTTTAGCAGGTTGAACTCTAGCGTGTGTTCTGTGCTGTGCTGATCACCTTCCAAACACAGAGGTACTGTAACGGAGCCAGTCAACTGTCAGGCTTTAGCGCTTATGATGATTAGGGCCAAGAGCACTCCGTATTCTTTATGGAATTCAGCCATAGAAAGCTGCAAAAGAACAGGCACAGGTGCTAAAAAAATCTTGTGTTCAATACTTTGATGGCATTTTTGTCGTTGTTGAGGAGAGATTGCAGTGATACGCTGCAGGCTCTGCCATCCTGGCAAACAAGCTAATGTGGCAATGAGACTGAAGGTAAATCATTACTGATTTTGTTTGCCCTCTTCTTAGTTTGAAAACTTTTTTCTTTGGAGTATTTTTCCTCCAGATAAAAGCCTCATCTGAGATTCAGACGTATTTGAATTCCAGACATTGCCTTGGAAAATCTTGCATTGCACATGGAAAAAGTGATACCTGATTCAAATGGCTCACTGTAGCTCTATCATGCTCTCATCTAGTGGCAATGCTTTCTTAGTGTACTGTGCTTAACAAAGTTCTCTTAATGCTGGCCTGCAAATGATTTGCAAGCCCTCTGAGGAGAAGCCCGAAGTTTGCTTCACCCAGTTGCTATCAGAGCTGAATACCGACGTGCTGTGGTATGAAAACCTACTTTTGTACATATGTAGAGGGCTGTCTGTGTGTGTGTGAGTATAAAGACATCTCTTCCTATACGCTGTATTTCCAAGCAAGGCTACCTTTAAGCCAGACTGAATTTTGTACAAATGTAAGCCATCTACTTTACCATCTCCATGCCTTTTATCACTCATCAACCCTTCTCCTGCTTCTTGCCAGTTGATTTTCCAGCCTGGTTTTGATGAAGCTTGCAGAAGCCAGTTAGCCATCTTCAGTGTGGACAAAAGACTTGGAAACTGATGCATATGCAGAAAATCAGTGAGCAAAGTTAATGTCCCCTTAGTTTCATTGTCCTGTGTGGCTTTCTTCTTTCCTTATCCTAACCAGTTAAATGAATAGAATTGTAAAATAATCTTACAAATTACTTAAAAATATAAGGAATGGAGGTCATTAAAAATGGCATCTGGAGGACAGGAGAAATCATTAGATGAATCCAAGCCTAAATTTTCAGTCACTGAGGCATTTTCTTCTGTAGTGCAATTTTTGGCAAGTCAAATTTCTACTAAAATATGTAAACAAGTATTGTCAGGACTTCACTCTTTGGATGCTGTTTTACAGGAGCAAAACAGGTTCTGGCAATATCTTTCTCACATTGTTATGGAGATTCAAAGCAACATGTTGAGTTTGGAGTATTGTGCTTTTTCTTTCCAATGACTATTCCAATAGATCAAAGGGAAAATCTCCCCACAGTGCTTGGTTTGGTCCCATTTAAAAGGAAAAATCTGTAAACTTTATTTGCAATTTGTCATTTCGATCAATCTCTTCCTGACAGAAAAGAATAGCTGTTGGCTGAGGTGCCTCATGCTGAGGCCAAATGAGATTAGGGAAGGTAATATTAGCTTGCATATCCCAGAACAGTTCATGGTTCATGACAACCATTGAATAACCAGGGTCAAATCAATGTTTTCCTGCTGGTAATTTACTAAGGAGCTCTCACAAGAAAACCTGTTGCTTTGAGCTTGTGATAAGCCATGGTCTCAAGGGGACAGAATTGCTGATGAGAGAAACTAGACAAACCCGTCTGTGCTGGAGCTTGTACCCCAGCTGAATGGAAAAAATAATGCTTATTTATTTCTTTCACAAGTCTTCTGCAAATTTAAGTACATTGTTGAATAACAAGAACTGTATCATCCTTCTATTATTGTGGCACATCTGATAATTTTCTTGGCTTTAATGGGGACTTTTCTTCCTGTAAGCAGTCATTTTTCTATAGATATTCTGAACTGTTATATTGGTAAATCCAGCTGTATGAACATTTAGTATCTATTTGAATTTGATGCTATTTAATTATGGTACCACTTCAAATTGAACAAAAACATACATTTATTCTCACTTTGGAGAGAATGGCTGCTACTTTCCTGTGCTATCTTCAGAATGTCAGATGCTAGCTGTGGCTCACCTGTTTACAATGAAGTTCCTTCAAGCTGTATTGCCTATTTCTGGCTCTGTCTGATCTCTTCAATATGGCCTGGAGATTTCTTTGAACTTCAGTGCTTCGCTACATTTAATTTCTAAGCTGATGGTACTGAGTCATTGATTTCTTTTCATGGATTTGAACAATGTTCCAGTTCAAGACATGATTGGAATTTCTTCCTCACACCTACTAAATATTGCTCGCTTACAGATCAACTTCTAGCTGTGAGTTATTGACCTAGGCATGCAAATCCTCTAAATGTGGCTATTCTTCTTTTCACCATCCTTATGTAGGCTTTTATCTGATGTTTGCAGGCAGCTATGAATGTCTGCAGCACATTTAGAACACATTACAAAAACTGCACTTTGATCCCTACATCCCGTTGCTATTCATGTGTATGCCTGATTCACTTTGCTCTTTAAATGTCTTCATAGCTTAGTCCTTCTTATTTTTTCCCCACGACTGATAAAATGGCTGCTCACATACAGTGAAGTGAACTTCAGTTCTGTATTCAATGAAAGTAGATTTCTTCTTTATTTTTCAGATTAATCCAGCAAGGTACTGAACTCCTAAAAGCCTGAAGTAATGAAGAAGTGAAAAAACTCTTGTGAGGTGGAAAGATGATCCCTTAGATCTATTTGTGAGTACCAAAGAGAGGCAAGGTTGCTAATCACATTTGCCAAGATAATGACGCGCTTAAAAATTCAGAAAGATGCTTTGCAGAAATCTTGGATGAACACAGGCACTTAGCTCCCCAAGATGCAGAAAGTAGAGATTCATGCCCATAAAGAAACATAGGGGCGATGACATGCCATACAAGAGTACCCTCAAGCAGAACCTGCAGTTCAGGCTAGGTGCTGGGACTCTTTATGTATTGCCCAGAGTTGGGAACTTCAGGTCAAGAAAATAAATTAAAAAAAAATCAATCAATCAATCAATAAAAAAAAAGATAAAAAGGCAGGTAGGCAGCAGCAAGCCTTAAGTCCTTCCTTTGACAGGTTGATCTTTTCTACTTTGGATTCTGTAATGAACTGCAGTCTCTTGAATGCTGGTGTGTGAGGCTATACTTCAGAAAACCAGAGGAGAGTCACTCTTTTTCTTTCAGAGACCAGATATTAATTCAGCAGGTAGCTTTCTGGGCACCTGTGATGCTTTATATCAGACGCCTGAGCACAGACAGACTTTAACATATAAACACCTACTGAGGGTTTTTAGAATCTACACACTCTAGATTGAAGTGTCTTAGCCAATCTTTACATATCTAAGTCCTTTAAGTACCCAAACTTAAGTGGTATTTTTTAAAATTTCCTAAAGCTTTGAAGTTCTTATTAGGTAGTTATGTGTACCTTGGGGTAACACAAGACTTTGACAGTTCTGGATATGGTCGGGATGTACAAACAAATGTGGAGTTGGAGTAGGATGTAAACCAAAGGCCCTTCTGATCTGAGCAGTTACATATGAAGTCTAGTTTTTGTGAACCCTAATATGCTAGTATATATGACATATGACATCAAAAATTTGTTCCCACAAACGCAAGTGCTGCTAGAACTCCATCACTTTTATGTTTCCAAAGAAATGAATGTAAAAGAGTGTGAGATTGACCCGTGCACCATTTAAAACTTTATAGGGTTATTTACATTAAAAATGTGCAGTATTTGTCCAACTGTAACTATAACTGTAGCTTTTAAAATATCTGAAACCCTGGACTAGTTATTTATTGTTCTAGGAAATTACTTTTATGAGAACTGCGCAGAAACTAGAGACATTTGATTCTAAGTCTAGACTAAAGCTCAGCAAATAGTCCAGAGACACTGACTTACTGCCTGATGTGGAGGAACAGCTTTAGTGACAAAAGGGATTACCTCAGATGAGATAGTCAGTTGTCACCATATAAAGGTCTGTTTTCAGAGGCCATGCATGTACTGTATTGTCAAGCAAATTTTTCTGAGAGGCCTGCTGCCAGCTTTCCTGATTTGTCGGCCACTGCATGCAGAATCATTTGAAAACTCTTCACCAGGCTTGTTGCTTTCAGGCTCTTAGTACTCTGAAATTAACAGAGTAAGAAAGAGCTTACCGATCCAGAAGCAGAAAACATTGATTGTTTCTTTGAAATAAATGGGGCAAGACATAATGTTACCAAAAAACAGACCAAAACCCAACACCCAGAGCAGGCAACTGGTGATACAGCTTCCTTGTGCAATAAGACTCTACCATGGCAGTGCCCATTCATGAAGACAGGCAATATAAGAACAGTTCTATCAGGGCAGACCAGAGATCTTTCTTTTCCTGTAGCCCATCCCTGGCAGTGGCCTCCAGGGGATGCCTAGAGAAAGGAGTACAAGAACAGGGTAACCATGAGCTGCTCCTCACCAGCACAGTTTCTCCGCCTCCACTGGTACAGCTGACTGTGCTTTCTTTGTACTCTGTAGCCTTCAAGGGATCTTCTGACACAAATTTCTTCAGTTACATTTTCAAACTCATAGAGCGTTTGGCAACCACGTTTTGGATTTTGAAGTTAGAGCTTTTTCAAGTTCTGTTCCTGTTTTGGAGCAGGATCATGCTGTCTGTTTCTAGCAGTACCCTTTAGTCCTGTTTAATTTGCAGGTCCTTACACATTTTTCAGTGGAACTGCATTTTGCTGCATAGCAAATGTAATGCTACTACTGATAGACTTATTGTTCTTGGTTACAGCTTGTGGCCTCATTACTAGTGGCCTGTGGACTCCCAGAAGTCTACTAACCCCTGGTTTTACTCTCTAATGTTCCACCAACCACTCTTGGAAAAAAGCCTGTCAGTCTACTGTACAATTTTCTCAAAGAGACCTCTTATCATTCCCTCACTGGACCTTTCTGTTGGAACTATTCAGGTTTCCAAAATACATTCCAGGTATGTAATAATTGTTTTATGTATTAATTACTATTAGCAGTATGTAAGAATATGAATTATTCTTGAAAAAACTTCTGTCTTAAATTGAGTTTGATTTTTCCCAGCAAAGTTAATTAAGAATACACAAGAATTTTGCAAGTCAGCCTTCAAGCATGACAAATTGAAAAAGTAATTAAATTAGTTTAAGAAACCTGTATTTTATTTGTGATCTGTAACACCAAAAGAACTGAGTTGTTCCTTTAAGTCTTAGCTTCTATATTCATAAATTTTATGTGGAAAGTATTTTGATATATGAATAAAAAGTCTTACATAAAGACTGAATACTGTTCTGCTACTTAGTTGGCAAAGGTACATTATATAAGCATATCAAAATATAGAAATATAAAAATTTCAATTGCAGGCTGAATCATAGTAAAATCTTTAGACAGAAATAAATTTCAAATGCAGCAGGCAGAAAAGCCTGCTCAATGCTCCGTTGCTGCTTTCTGAAGTACAGAATACTAAAGAGTATTTTCATTCTGGCTGGTTATAATACTGAAACCATATTATTTCTAGAAGATTCAGTAGTATCTTATGGCAGTGACTTTCAGAGGTTAATCAGGCACTGTGAAGAAGATCTGGTTTCTGTCAAGGGTAAATGTATCCCTTTCCCGGTCAGTGCCTTTCTTTACCTTCTCATGATGACAAAGCAAAAGACTGGAGGCGTCCAATGTACAGAGAACATTAATTATTTTCTAAATTATTTGTAACAATTACATACTAGAGCTCTTTTATCTTCATACTTGCTTGTAAAGATAAGCCAAAACAAATATCCTGAACAGCAGTATAATATGTTTGGTTGTCTTCTGTAGCTGAAACCTTGTGGCTAAGATCTTAAATTGCCCAGACAGTGGCTGGAGCAAAGGGACTTAAACTTCACCTTGTTTACAGAAAACCACTAAGAATTTTAAGGTTATGTTTTGATACAAAGTAATCTATATACTTTCCTGGTATTAAGGACTGTTTAATGATTGAGTATCCAAGACCTGGAAAGGGGAACGTTATAATACTTGAGTGGGCCAGTGATGGGGGCAACTGTTCACTAGTAAGCAAGGAACAGACAGTAAAAATGGAATAAAAGAAAAAATGTACCAAACAAGTGACTCAAAATCACATCACTCATTGGAAAGTCCTCCTAATTCAACATGCACATACACAGGCCAGCTAAAACCTTCAGTGGGTCAATCAGCACATTCTTCCATTAACATGAATGACCTAATGATGATTTAATCTATCCAAGGATCTGGCCCTGAGCATTCAGCTGCAGGTTAGATCTGGTTTTGTCAGTTTTTCAGCCTAATTTTCCTGCCTGGACAGTTGGAATAACTCTCCTCTAAACACACAGTGTTTTCTGTGTCATCATTTCAAACTAGCCAGCTAGTTCTGTATGGCACCAAAACTAGTGATGGAATGAGGTGCAAGCCAGAGATCCCAGCAAAGACAAGCAAATGGTTCTGAACTCACAAGCTCATTGTCTAGAGTCTGTGCTAAAAAACAATCTCAGAACATCTGCCAAAAATCATAAGACACTTGTACAGCTAGAAGGAAAAAGAAAAACAAAAAGAAGAAAAAAATAAATCTCTAGACCTAAAAGACTTAAAGCTGTCTTGAAAATATTAAATAAAATCACACCATCTCCAGGTTGGATTTTTTTGTTCTCTCTAAAGCAGCTATTTGAAACACATCAACCCTCTACAGATACTGTCTTCCATTATGATGTCTCTCATTTTTGGGGCCATTTTTGAAGAAAAGCATGAAATCAGGTAAGTGGAGATGACTCAGGACAGAATGGGTTGTTTCCAAGGTGAAAGGTCAAGGGTATTTCATGACTGTAAATTCTTTTCCTCTTACATACAAGTCTGATGAGAACTTAAATGACAACAAAACCGTTGTCATCTTGGGCTATCTTTTCTCATCTCAAATACTGTAATTTCAAGCTTATTTAGTTTAAAATAGCTAGAGGACTGCTACAGCAGCCCTTGCTTGGGCAAGCAGCAGTTACTACAACATCAGGTTGAGGGTGTTGGTAGGTAAAGTCTGGGAGCAGCCTGGGTTGTGTCCTCCTTCCACATGTCAAATGGGTGAGTTGCACAAGAACAACCTGGATAAAACTCATGCTTTGTATGTTTTTGTCTTTACAGGTATGGTGACTGCACAACCCTCAATGCATTGTGGTCCTAAAAGGAGGTTTTGGGTGGGCTATGAGAGGCAATGAGGCACTTTGGCTTTGATCATTCAACATCAGCTTTAAACCCTTGCTGGGTAGTTATGCCCCATCAGCCTTCCATTAGGAGGAGCGTAAGTATGATACTAAATATGAAAGTGAGCCTCTCTCTATACAGAGAACCCTAAAAGAGGCAAGATAAACACTTGTAATTCACCTGGCTGACACCACACATCTTTGTGCCCTTTATTATCCAAAATATTGGCAGTTCATAGTTTCGCCTCAGGCTGCTGCACAGAGCTCAATCTGCATCTCAGTCTGCACCAGGTGTATTCCTCAGCACCTAGAGCGACTTACTACGTTTTTTCCAAAGAACTAATTATTTAAAACTACTACTACTTAAAACAGGGATTTGGGAATAAGTAGTGGTGTACATAAGAGAACAAGTACAACCTGAGTATTTCATGTTGTTTTTGCTTTTGTTATCACTGTATACTTGAAAAATGAGTATAGCAGGAGAAGCATACCAACTCAGCAGTTTTATGAAATCAGATTGTAGAAATGCTGTAGAAATTAATGGTTAGCAGAATGTCACAAACATATATGAAATAAATGAGAGAAAACATTGTCATGGTAACATCCCAACTCCACAACCAAATCTCACGAAGGACAGTAGTTTATAAATTGAATATTTTTTAGATCCTGATGGAAGAATTCTGAATTTCTGACACAGGCTTAGAAAAGAAACAAAAACAAAAAGAAAATATGAACAGTGACAGGATTATGTGTAGTGGACAAGAGATATTAGAGAATACAGATAAGCCATGGGAAATCTATAAATTTTGTAAGAAATGTGTAAGAAATAAAAAATGTCATTAGACACTAAAGGTCAAAAATCTGGAAAAGCAGGAGAACAGCCACCCTAAGCTAAATGACTGAGGCCTGTCATGAAATTAGCAAACAGTGAAGGAGGAATTAATTTATGAAGACAGGGAAAAAGATGTGGAAGCTCAAAGAGCCACTGAAAACCAACCACTGGTTGTGGAGATACGTCCGTCAACAAAACACATTAAAAGTCCAGCCATGAATAGATATGGTTGAAATTCATCAAGTAGCACAGAAAAAGCATGAAATTGCAAGAAAAAGCACCCTGAATCAAAACCAACAATTCAGAGTAAATGAAACAAAAACTGAGACCTACATGCTTTTTAAAGGGTGATACTGATAAATGTTTTGCTTTTTGATTATGTAACTTTGGCTACAGAAGCAGTGTCAAAGCTCACAAAAGGAGAAATATGCAGGATGCTGAGGGGTGATATGGGGTTTCAGAAAGTGAGGCCTTACTTGTAACTGGCAGGAGTGAACTGCAAAGTAGCAAAACCAAATTGTTTTTTAAACAAATCAGGACCAGAGGAAAAGGAAGATGAGAACACAAAAATGAGGACATATGCCTGGGAGAAATCAGTGCTAAGGTATGAAATATTCCCCAGAGTGCAACAGGCATGTCCAGACTAAAAAATTACTATTTTGCAAAATGGTGTTTACAGAATAAAAATGTGACTGGAATCCTTCAAGCAGAAGAAAGTATATAAAAAAGCAACTGTTAAGACAACATTGTTCAGAAGTTACTTCTCATTCCCCAAAACACCCTTACAACAAGATACTGATAATAGCAATGCCACAACTTATAAACAGGGAGGAACTGGAAAATTGGTTAAAGTTTTATCCAATTAGCCCTGTGGCATGAAAATATGGTGGCAAGAAAAGAAAATGAGACTTGCAATGTGATAGAATGAGCATATGTGTGGCAAACATCAATATAGGCCAATTTCTGCACAGTAGCTAGCAGGAAACTACAAAAAGCAAACTACACAAAGCAGATTTACAAGTGCTCATATCTGTCATGTTGCCATAATGTCCAGATAGCAGGAGGAAGCCTTACCTACTGCCTAAGAATACTGGACTCTTAAGAAAAAACAAGTGTCCAACATTGCAGCATATATACAAGCACTTGAGTAATCATGTCCAGGTCACTGGGAAGAGGAATCAGTCTCGAAAATACTTGTAAGCCAGCTCAGAGAAGGGAGTTCCTTGAAAATCCAGATGCACTACCTACTCTCCAAATGTGACCAAAGCCAAGCAGGGTTGTTATGTGGGGCAATGCAGGCCAACAGGCAGCAGAGAAAACACTGACCAACACATCAGAACATCCAGCCTTCCTCTCCCCAGCTTTGAAGAAATAGTGGAAAATCTTCACTATAATGCACGTATTCAAGCTCTGGGGAAACGAAAAAGCTATCAGACACTTCTCCAGCTACCACTAAAGAAACTATTAAAGCTTTTCAGATGCATTTCAGCCCAAGAAGTAGGACTCAGGAATGTAATTCCAGTGACCTTGTACAGTTTACGTGCGAATGGGAATTCAATCACAACACAGCATCAACATACACAGACGGGCAAAGGCCAAGGTGCACAAAGTCTTTGATCAGTACAAGAAGGACACAAACCCATGCCAAAATACTCTTCAGAAGGTATACATGACATCTTGTGTGATATTGTGTTGTGTACCTTTGAAAACTCTCCAGCAAATTAAAAACTACTTAATAAGCTTTATTTTCAAGTTCAATAGATCTACCTAATAGCTATATAAGATGTAGACTTTGAAATCTAAATCTGTGAGTGACTTTGGAAAACAATATTCTTAGGAAGTGCTGTAAGAAAGGGATGTGTTTACAGAAGGACAGGGTGTGGGGGACAGCTATAGTTTTGGGCCCGGGTTTGGTGCCAGCTAAGTTGTGGCCAGCTTGGTTTGGGCTCATCCCCTTCCAGAGAGCCTGTGCACAAGGGGAGGGCTGAGATGAGGGCAAATGAACCAGAAGGGAGCAGATGAGGAGATGGATGGAGGAAGGAGAAGAAGCATATGTAGAAATAGTGTAACAGAGGGAAGAAAGCTTAATATGCAGAACTTTTGTAGCAAAGGAGAGAACAGCAGTTTGGACAGAGATGGGAGATCCATATGCTGTGAAGCACAACAATTGGAGTTTACTGATGACAATGTGAGCAGGTGGCATGTAAGTGTATCCTGTTGCAGGCATGGAACACAAAACACTTTTTCTCTATCTCCACAACACTGGAGTGCCTGCTGTGGTACTGTGTGCCAAGTCTGCATTTCCATATGCCGTGTGCCTCCAGGTTGCCACGAGTCTGCTGCCTATTTGTGCTGACTGAGCACTCCGACCACTTGTGTAATTACCATGAAGTGAATCCGGGCTCACAGACAGGCCATGCTGAATTGAATGGAAAGGACTTGAGCTGGTGTAATGAGAACTACAGAGCATCAGGCATTTTGAAAAGTTATGAGAAAATAAAAGTAACATCTATTCCCATTTGTTTTCAGCTGTGGAAAATTTCAGAGAATCTACTCCTGACCCAGAAAAGAATAAATAGAGAAAATACTTGTTTTGGACCAAGATTAGAGCTTCCTGTGGAATAAGGCTTTTGCAAACTGTTTTTGCTTTGTAGGAAAAAAGCGTTTGATTCTCCCAGTAATCTCTCTTTCCAATTATTTAAAAATTAGATGCATTCATAACAAATATGTATGTTTGTGTATGGGCCACTGCCATTCTCCCTTTGAAGAAGGTCTCAGGTAGATTAACTTCATTGTTAGTCATCTGAAAGATGACTCATGGAGGGACCAGCCAGTGAGTTAGATCAGAGAGAATTGTGTGCTTTCATTCTTGTTGCTCTGTCTCCCATCCTTGGTTTCTGATTAAGAGTTATCCTCTCTCCTGCTTTCTCTGGAGATAAGTTCTTGAGCCTGTCAAGCTTTATCTGCTACAATATTTTGCATGCTCCCCATACAGATTTTCCCAGGCTCTCTTTTCTCTAGTCAAAATATTTGCAGGAAAGCTCACTAGATGTCACTTCTATCTCCCTTTTACCTTACATGACCTAAATTAGGACCTAGTTATACTCTTCTTAGTGGTGTAATGTGGTGAAAGCAATTTATGCGCCATTTCCTAGCATGTTTGGTTTTCATTAGTGAAAGTAAGAGATGCTGAAAGACCTCCAATTGTAGACCTCTAATTATACCAAGGAAAAGACCAGAAATCCTCTAAATCACATATGTACACGTAAGCTGTTGCATATGGATGCATTTAGGCTTTTAGAGGGCTAGACATGTCTTTACAGTTAATGTGTTACTATGGCAATAGCAGTACTTATTCTGGTTCCTTTTGACATTCAGGTTGTTACGGTTTTTTTTCCCCCATGCATCATGTTGGGACAGATTCTGTTTATGTTTAGAGAGGTGCAAACTTGTTCTCAGCTGAAGAATTGCATAATGCTATCAGTACCAAAATGTGGCCTGTTTAAACTACACTGGGAAAATGTCTGGAGAAGATGATCAACTCTCTGAAATGAGCAGCATCAGAGAGCTAAAAAGGAAAGGTTCTTTAGCTTTTCCAGAAAATGGGGTTATCTCAGTAGATAGCTTATCCTTGTCTCTTTCTTCTTTGCAGAATGGAAACTAATTTATGAATACTTGACTGAAAATACTGTTTGGTATCATGATTAGATGCTATCATGGTGACCACTTTGTGGATTAGAACTCATGGATATTCAGAGGTCTAACTAAGCAGTTCGGGACACAGCCAGATAATACTTGGCAGCACTTGGTTATTATTGCAGGGAATAACCATTTGCCCCTGAAATTATGTTGAAAACAATTTGGCCATGATGGCTATAACAAGCTGCCCTTCCATACTGGGAATGCTTAGAACATTTGTTCACCTAGAACAAAGAATGGGCTATAGAGAAATACTGTAACTTTTATCTGTGTATATTTTCACTGTTTGTAACACACAGATATAGGCAGCTCTTCTACCCTTCTAGTTTACCAAACAAAAACATCTCTAATAATAGTATAGAAAAAGGCATCTTGTAAACATATAAAAATGCCTGTGTATGCGATGCCATATAATTTCAAGGCCTTTTATTGATAGCACATAACTTTGTTCATGTTTCTGGCAGAGCTTTTAGAAGACAACACAGTATAGGAAACAGGTGGGACAGTAAATTAATAGTCCTAGTGGCATACTTTAATATCAAAAGAGGCCACTGAGAGTCTTCAAAGAAGTCTCAGAACAAGAACCATTTACTGAGATGATGTGTAGTGTCGGCAATATTTTGCATCAAAGAATATTTTTAAAGACAACTATAAAAGAGGAGAAAACACCACTTTTATTGGGAAATCTATCTTTACAAAGGAAAAAGTCCATCATCATTACATTATCTATGCAGCAGTGAGGAAGCGTTCCAAGATCTGAGATAAGTTTACAGAATGGTAGGTAAAACATTTATCGATGTAGTTCACGCTAACACTGATGTCTGTCAAGTGGTGCTGTCATCTACCAACTTTTTTAGAAAGCGATCTCTTTAATTCTAAAGTTATATTGAAAATCCTAAGACAAAAAATGGTAAATTAGTAAAGTGATGGGTGAGGAGCTGCATGTTAATTTCCTGTTTAAAAACAGCAGGAACTGTATCTGGTTCCCTGCTGCAGTAGCAGAGCCATTTTAACAGTGAAGACTTAGAAATATAAGTGATTTGTCGTACAAAATAATGTAATTTTAGGTTATAAGGTATTTTTTGTAGCTTAAAAAACATAAAGACTTTCAGCCCTTCATCTGTGGTTGTGTGGGACAACAGCTACTGGTTAAGTCATGGGCATGTGATCTTGTTGGCAACCTTGTTTGCCTTCAAAAGACAGTGCTAATGCTGTCTTTCAAGGCAACATGCCTTCCTTCTCACCAGATGGTTTGCTTTAGGCTCACTTTATACTCCTGTGTCTATTCCTACACGGAAGAAGGCCAGGGTAAGGCCTTATTAAGGACTGGTGGTTTTATGAAAGAAATACACTGGATTTTTCAGTCGGAAGAGAGTCTCCTTCATGTACGGTTCTACTGTGAGCAGCTATTCAGATGAAAGGTGTGGTAGGATTCCTTTTTTTATTGCCCTTCATTTCCTTCTGATTCAAATATTTTCCATTTGCTTACTCAAATATCTAATGAACCCTCTAACCATGAACTGTGAAATACAGCTTCCCAGTCAACGCCCCCCATTTAAAGAGGAAATAGGTCTGTCACAAACACAGGAATAGGAGAACTGTTTCTGCGACTGGTGCCAGTTACTGTCCTCTCCCCTTTGCAAACAGGCCTTTTGGATCGTTTTGTCACAGTGCCTTGCTTTAAGCTGAGAGCTAAAACAGCCTTGCTGTTGCCATCAAGTTGGTACATACAGAGAGTTGCACAAGCCCAGTGCCATATGTCATATGACATTCTGGCCTCTATAGTTAGCTCTAATTACCCATCAATTTTCAGTATTTCTGCCACCGACAGGCAAAATTTTATATATTCTAGCAAAAACGGAAGAAACAAAAGGCAGAAGGGCTGAATGCAAGAATTCAGCACATAATATGGGAAACAGAAACACTAAGCTCTTGAGAGCTCAACTGACTTTTGCATCTTCAGAGATTGTATCAGTCAGTGCTGAAATCTGTAAAACCTGATGAAACAGGTGGAAAGTTTATGGCTAAAATAAGATCGGGGATGATGTGTATACTGTGTGCATGGTTGATGAACATGAATAAAGTGTATAAGATGGAGTTGTCTGAGGGTTTCCATGCCAGAAAGGGAAAAACTCAGTTTTGTGGCAGCAGAAACCTGGCATTTTGTCCATGAAAGAGGAGAAAGAGAGGTGGGTGGGTAGTATCTGTGGGAGGGAGAGTAGATGAGGTATGTGGAAAGGGATGATGGAATCTGAAGGGAGAGAGTATCTCTGAGATAGGGTGGGACAGTGACACTCAAGGGGTGATGACTGGGAGTCTCCTGCTTAGAGAGATGACAATTGGGAGTCTCCTCCTCAGTTTTTATGAGGAATAACTTCTCTGTTATTCCTCATAAAAAGCACCCTGGCAGACCTTTAGGGTTCAGCATCCCACACCAACTCTATCAGGTCTCCAGAGGCAACTTGCCTTTCTTCCTACCCAGTGCCCCTTACCCCCAGGTGTGAAGGAAAGCTGAACTTTGGCGAAATGACAGGGATTCTCAGATAGAGCAGACTCTTTTCCTGCTGTTGGTGGGATTGGAGGCAAGGGCAGTTGCTGCTACTGCAAATGGAGACACCTTCTTTTTTTGGGCCATAGTAGCTGGTTGGTAGGCCTAGAAGGATAAGGCAGGATGCAATGATCCATGGGCTTCTGTACTAGGCAGTAGTCTACCCTAGCCATTTCTTGAGTCAACACTGATTGCAGCGGAGAGTAATACAGACTTTTCATTTTCATGTCTGCCAAGAAGCTTTTATTGGGGCCATTTGGACTCTTTCCAGTTCATTAACCTGAGAAATCATCAGACTTCATTTTAAAATCCCATGCATTGGCTCAATTGCTAGCCAGCGGCAAAGATACATATCTGAAGCTTGCTTTTTTCTAAAAAGTACTCTGTTTCTCAGTCAAACCATATAAATATATGCACTGACCACGTCCAAAATAGGTGCTAGCCTAAATATCATCAGTTGGGACGTGATCTGTACACAGGCCAATGTACCAAGGGAAGGGGATAAATATTAAGATGTCTGTCAAACACCACTGGTGTGTATGTTCATGAGCCATCCCAGTGACTACCCTCAGTTTATTAAACTGTGAAAGATTGGATCTATGCAAGTAATAGCCAAGATATCCTTCCCACGTGCAGTAATTGCAATAGAAGATAATCACCAAAGCTTATAAAAACCTCTGAAAAAGCTGAAATGTGGACTTCAACCTTCCATGCCTCTCCCCACTCCTCTTCCTTTTTTGAAACCTGCTTTGTAAAAAAGATTGTAATATAACATTAAAATATTAGTTGTCTTTAAAAAAAATTCAGTTTGAGATTCCACATTTGAATAACAAATCATGGTGTGTTTTCCATATTCAGTGTGCAGTTCCCAGCAAGCTAATGCCAAAACATTCAAGCTGATTTGGAAGTGGAGCATAGTGCTGTGTTCATCAATGCCTCCTCTGGATGTTTCCACAAGACTTATCTTCTGCCAAAATACTGGAATTGGCTCACTCACCTGGCAAAATGTTCATTGCAGGTAAAACGATTAATAAACATATGATGCAGATGATATAAAACATCTATTCTAAATTACATTGAATAATCAAGAAAAAAACAAACAAAACAAATTTAAACTCCACAGCATAAAATTCTATTACTTTTTCCAATGTGCAGCAAATATGCTAAGAAGTCAAGTAGTAGTTTCTTGCTGCCTGAAAGGCATTCAAAACATCTATATGTGATCTGCTCTGAGAAAGAGTAGTAGATGGACAAGCATTGCAATGAAGTCATTACCCCCTCATAAGGTGGGGAAACCTCCAAGGATGGAGGCAAGCTGGGCACATACCTCTGCATCACCCACAGCAGTATTACTTGTGGGGTCAACATGAGCTTTCCCAGAGCTTGCCCGTCATCATGGAGTGGCAGGTGAAGAGTAAGGCAACCTGGCCAATTCACAGCATGTCTGGAGTAACAGTGACTTTTCTTGTCTTATGTTTGGAACATTCAAATTTGTGATTCTGTGATTGGAAGGGACTCCCTCCTCTAACTCTATAAAATTGGTAGAATTTCCTTCTGACTTTCAGTAGCCTCCCTTAGAAAGGAACATTTGCAAATGATACCAACCTGTTACAGTACTTCAGAAATGCCAAAATATTCTCTACTGGATGTATAAGGGCATATTGCTGCATCTCAGCTATGTCTGTGTGGTATCAGTGAGCCAGTGCCAAGAAGATCCAGAGCCACTGCACATTAAGTCTGTGCTGTTTATAGCAGCTCAGCACCTGCCCTATTTGTAATTTTTTAAGGCATTCACAGTACAATAATAATTTGCTGCCTGTTTCTTCATCACCAATTTGTTAACTGGCCCGGCCAGGGCTGTGGAGACCAGCCTTGCTGCAGCAGCATCATTAGCAAGGGCTAATACCACAGAGGACATCTGGCCCTGGGGAGGACTGGGGGGAGCCCTGGGGAGAAGAGGCAGCAGAGCCTGCTTTGCCCTCTGGGCACAGTCTGGTCCCTATGTAGCTGCAGAGATTTCTGATTCCAGCCTGATCTACAGTCCAGCAGCATATCTGGGGACTTTCAGATTTAGACTGAAAATAAAGAGAAAATAATAAAAAAAAAAATCTGAGGCCAAGGTTTCTTTTCAACATTGATAGCCTTTCTTGCCAGACAGGATATTCTAGTGATGTTCTTCTGCTGAACAATATGAAACATCAAACAAGTCACTTTACAATAACATGGGTGGATCTAACTGCCTCCATATGCACATTTTTAGAGCATCATTGTTCAATTAATACATCATATGGCAAAAAAAGAGCAACAAAAATATTTCATCTGGAAGTATGATCAAAGGTCAGTTTCTTGCTGCTGAATATTGTGAGAGTATATAATACAGGACATAAGTCAACTTCTTTTTCCAAAAAAGTCTTTTGGTTTAATATTTTGAAAGTCTTATGGCTTTTATTGCAGAGACTATATAAAATGCCTGGGGAGGAGAAATACATATATGTCTCAAATCATCCTGAAATGCCACAAAGAGGGAGGGAAAAATAAAAGTCATATTGCAGGATTGTTCTCAGCTTTAGGAATGAAATAAGTATGATGTAATATTGAATAGAGTTACCGAGTAAAAAAAAAAAAAAATCTTAAAGGACAAATCCCTGAATTTCTTAACTTTCCACTGCTAAAGTTATGTCTTCTAGTAAAGAGTGTGAATATCTTATTATCACTGCAATAATCAACCTGTATGTTAGAAACATGAAAATGCATTGTTAACAATAATTTTCAGCTACCTGTATTTCAGTGAAGCAATACAGACCAGAATTATGGCAAAAAGCAACTTCCCTCCATGTAACATTGCTTATTCTATTCCACATTTCACATATACTCAGAGTGAATGACTGAGGCTGTGGCTACCTGTAATTCCCAGTGATGCTGCAGCAGAGACAGTATCAGCTCCGTGGTTTCCTTCCAAGTGTAACAAAAAATAGTGGGTTAAAGGCTGGCCTGGGATTCTAGATTTCTGCATTAAGTGCTTGGCTCTGTCACCAATGTGTTACAGGGAGCCAATATACCCCATACTTTCTAACCATGAGTTGATAAAATAGGACAAATATTTCTCTGTGCCATTGTGGTGAGATGTAAAACGAAAAAAAAAAATCACACAGGGAGAAAATGGAGAGCAGAGACACAGTCAGACAAAATGTAATTGAACCCAAAGGTTATCTTTAAATGGCTGCAAACACAGATAACCTGCAGCCTTCCTTTCAGCTGCAGCCACTGAAGCAGATCCCTTGGTATAAATCACTACCAAGGCAAACACATTTGTTTACCTCACCCTGCTGTCCACCCATGCTGTGCAAGCAAGAGCCAGCAACAGCCTGTGCCTCTTGCACCTGCATTTGCTGTAGGGCAGGTCTGAGAGCCCCGTTCTACACCTACGTGGGACCAAAGTTGCAGAGCTTGGAAGGCCGGAGTAGCACACTGGACCTGGTGTACCATCACCCTGCCAATTCATCTTTTTCAGCTAGGGAGAACTGCTAGAGATGTGTTTACTCAGTGGATTCAGTAAATGCAGACATCTATAGCTTGAATCAGCTTCTTCCAGGGAGGGACAAAACCATATTTGAAAATAAAGGAAAGGCAACAGTTTTCTATTTCCAATTTGTTCCCTGAAAGTCCACAGGGGGAGAAACATGGTGGGATCAAAAATGCTGAAATCAAGAGTGCAAAATTAAGATCCAGAAGTCTTACTATGATGAAAATGAGTGAAGCAGAATAATACAAAAATTAAGAAAAACCCCAATCCAACAACTATAAATCTAACTTGCCTCCTTGTGTTAAGGGATAAGCATCTTTTAATACACATATGCACGCAGTATACCAGTACTTCCTATCCCCCTTGATGTCTACCCTAGTGAAGATGTATGTTTCTCAGATTTTTTTTTTTGTTCTCTGTGGTTTTGTAATTTTTACTTTTGCACTTCTGTGGGTTTCATTTATTTTGCTTAAGTCACAGCTCTGAATTCCTTGTAATGAAGTATTTTTTTGCTATGTTATAAAAAATGTAATGGGAAAAGTTTTATGTTCGAATCACAGGCAAGATGCCAGACTTTTGTCTGCTGTGGACAAAAAGTATGGATCTAGACAGACCTGGAGAAACATTTGTTTTCTCCTCCTAGCAAGTTGCATATCATCTAAGGTAGTAAAGCTGAGGTACCCCACAAAATACCCATTTCACGACAGATGCCATGTTCAGCACAGGGACTACAATGTGCAATTACAAAAATCTTTTTACTGTGCTTTTTTAATCCAAGTTCTAGACATCTCTAACACTCAAAAAAGGCCAGGTTGTCTAGAAACCATGTGTATTCAGGACTTTTTTTGGTGTTTTCACCTGAAAAAACTCCTGCATCACAAGGACAACAACGCTCTTTCATTTCCCGTATTAGCTAAAGGCCAGCTTGAAGCTGAAGTAGAAGCAGAGAAAAAAAATAATCTGGATATTTTCTTAAAACTGTATAAGAATACATTTGGCATGTTAAGCATTTTATAATTTAACTCTTCTCTAGAATACTTCACTTGAAAATTTATCCTCCCCCTCCAAACATCCTTGGGATGAGCAATTTACAATACGTGAGATACACATTCCTCAACACATTTCAAAATGAAGACTATCTATCTCATTTATTGACCCAAGCTTTCTGGCATCCAAGTCTGTACTGCACCTGAGTAGACATTTTCCTCCTGCAGACACGTGTCTGCATCTCTAGTGCAGGAAAGATGGTTGTGTAAATCATGTAAATGACTGTCATGTATTTCATGTGCTCTTCAGCTGTGCATCCTTCTCCGTATAAAGACCAGAGAGACCACAGGGAGAAGACTGCCAGGAAAGGTGCGTACAACTGTAATATACTGTTGGCATCAGTTAAAGCAGCCTTTTGAAAAATACCCAGGGAAGGGAGGCAGGGAGAAATGAAAGCCCTGCCATGGCATCGTGCAAGTTTTTCCTCCCCTTCAGTAGAGTCAGGGCTTACATAATGAGCTCTGAAAGTCTGAAAATTTTAACTGTTAAAACATCCTTAACTCAGCTAAGTATGGAATTTTGTTCCTTATGTCTTGCTAGCATTTTTTTTTCTCAAGAAGGGTTAGATAATGCAAGAATAACTTAAGTTTTGCTATTTTAAAGACTTTTTCTTTATCATGATTGAAAAAAATGTCAAGTCTGTGATGGAAACTGATGAGTGTGACACCTGATGTGACTCATGGTGAATAATGACTTCAGATCTCTCTCTCTCTAATGGCAGAGCACACTTGAGATTCTTGTACAGGTTTTGATGATGGTTGCTGCTGGTTTTCATCCCTTTTTCACACATATGGCTTCAGATGAAGAAGACTATAGAAATCTTTTAAAATACACTGTATAATATTACAGAAGAAAATATACATTTTTCCAAAGCAAATATGATCTTAAAAAAGATTTGTTTTTTTTTTTTACTCCTGTAAGAATGACAATTTCAACAAAATACAAGTAGAATTGTTCCCATCATGGCAAGTTTGTCTTAAAGATAATAGCATGCAATGGAATGGCAGGAAGCATCTGGGACATCTTCTATATGGTCACAGAAGTGACCAGGGCCACTTGAGGGACATGAGCCTTTATTGATATTAATTTAACTGCTTATGAGACTCAGCAAACACTTTTTTTTCCTGCGATTCTTAACACTTAAATTCAGGATTTACAGATGAAACTTTTTAATGCTTTTAAAATGATACTCCTGACATGCTGACATAGTAGAAGGGCCCATCATGGCCTTTACTGAATACAGCAAAGAAAGCAGAGCAGTCTCATGACCCAAAATTTATTCAAAGCAGCTCTGAAATTACTTGTTTCTGGATGAACAGTTTTTGCAAATACTTGCTTTGTTATGCTACTGTGCAAGTGACTTTTCAGATGGGCTTGTCATAGCAATAAAAATATGTGACTATGAACTTCAAGTATTGTCATTCTAGTTCTGCTGTTAGTGAGATGGCAGAGGACACAACACATACAAATGGTTGAGCTCTGAAGCACGTGACTGTGCTTGAAAAATTTCCCTTCAGCAGAGTGAAAATATTGCTCTGCTGTGCAATCTAATTTAATACTAATTTAAATACTATTCTTCAAAGCCAAGCCAGAAGTCAGTAGGACCTTTCTTCTTCTTCTTAGTCTAGTAGCTTACTACAGTTGTTTTCAGTGCTGATCTATATCCCCTATTTACTTTAGACAACGGTAAAATAAAAATGTAATCCATCTCTGAAAATATTTTTGATGCTACATCCACTTGGAGTTGCAGTAATTTCTTCATAATATCTGATGTTATTTTTCTTCAAAGCTCTTCAGCTGTAGTCTCTACTACAGAAGCAAAGACTTATTTGTCTGTATCACTCACATGCACTGATATGTCTTAATTCTCAAGAATCTTTCACCAGAGAGGTAAAAGGAATTTAAAGAACTGGAAAAAAAAAAAAAGTTGTGTAACTATGGAGTCCAATTCCCAACAGAAATGAGGAAAACTGGAGGTGAGACTGAAAGTTCTTCATCCCTAAGTATATCAAAAGAAATAGGGAAAAGGTGGGCTGTAATTTGGCATTAATAGCCCTCTGTTGAAGTGATCTTCATTCTTCCTCATGCAGTTCATACTTTAGAATGAATGTGCTTACAGTAGCCACTTAATTGAAGCACTGTCTACAAGTTAATCAAAATGGACTGTGATTTTTGTGTGTGCGTTTTTTGCAGTGTATTGTTTGTTCTGATATCTAATTACCTTCGTTTCTTGAGGTAGCATTTGAAAGAAACTTTTAAAACAAGTGAATCCAAGGTTATTTTGGACTGGTCATCACACCACCACACACGGGAAGTTTTAACATGAGAATCTGGCACAGAGTCAATGAAGCATTTACAGCACAATCTCTGCCTTTGGAGATCTGAGACACATACAGAGCCATATGCCCTTTTTTTTTTAAACTTTATCAGACAAACTCTGCTCATTTTCTAAACATATCCTAACAAAAAAGTAAACCTACAAGTCATCTGTGTAATAGGATATGAATCTGTTTAAAGAGATGTTTACATGCAGAACCAATATGTATCAGCTGGTATGTGAGAGACAGACTTTGAATGAGTCTTCACCTCATCAAGTGCAGCATATGGCTGATTTACAGCACAAAATAGGAGGGCCCATTTAGTGAAACTTTCCAGAGCTTCCACCAACCCTGTTTCTTGTGTGCTTTTCCTTGATGGCATAACCCATGAGAAAAAAAGTGGTTTCTTAGTCTGAGTAGTCTTCAGATACTTAGGGGCATGCACCATTTTCATCTCTACAGTAAATAAATATATAACAATATAAGGTAGTCTTTGGCACAACTCCACAAGTAAAGCTAACAAAGCTCTGGAAAGACTTAATTAGGAGGCTGTGACATCTCTAGAGACATGGGAACAGGCTAGATACAGCTCTGCCAGGAATGGTTCGGGAAAGGCTCATCGTGCAGTGGGGTAGAGAGTTAAACAGGATGTTTTTTTCCTATTTTGTAAAACTTCTTGCTTCATGCCTCCATAAATTCAATGAGTTTTCTTTATGGCAACATAAACTTATCTGAGTTACTTCTGCTGCATCCTGATTTACTTCATGCCACCAGCCTGGAACAGGGTACACACACAAAAAAAAAAAAAATACAGAGATGAAACTTGACAAATGTTTTCTAATCGACTGTTCATCTGATGTCTTACTTCTACAAAACAGTGCTTCAGGTGCAATTTAATCTATACTTCTGTCTTTTTTCTCCCCACTTCAACTATCAGCTCCATGAAAGTACCGCTCTTGTATCTGTGATAAACTATCAACAAGGTGAGAGAGAACTTGCCAAATGCTTAGGTCTCCTACCCAAAGTTTTCTTGTCTGCCTTCAAATTCAGGATAAAGCACACAAGAAGTTTAAATGGGACACGGATCTTTTAAGAATATTCTTCAGATTTTCATCGATTTTAAAGAAAGTGCAAATGATAGGACAAGTGTGCTGAGGTGAGCCTGAGCATCACTCACCCCAATGTTTTTTCCTCAGAGCTCTCATGATATGCAAGTGCTGAGCAAGGTTCCAGAAACTGCTGGCAACATGCTGCAGTGTATTTATTTCCTTTGCATGGGCTTATTACCAACTTTGCACATAACTTGTGACCTGCTTTTGCCCTTCATGGCAAGCAACCAAAGGGAATGTGGGTCCTTAATAAGAAACAATCCATTTTGCAAATCGACCTCAGAGCAGCTTTTACAGGCAGGACTGCAAGTGTTAATGCTGTGAAGATGCCCGGGAAACATGCCCTGATACATACTTTTGGGTGTTAAGTACTTAAAAAAACACAAAACAAAAAGAAGAGACATTTTGGCTGTCATTAGGTATGAGCCATAATAAGGTCATTTCTGCCATTTGTTGCTAGACAGAACCCTAAAGCTATTCAGTGAGATTATCTGAATAATTTTGTCTTTAGAAAGCAGCTGTTCACCAGATGTTCTGCAACCCACACAGTAAACTTACAGGTAGTTATATTCCTTTCTTTTTAAGCCACAAAAAGTCAGGGTACTGATAGGTTTGAAATCTGACTTTAACTATCATCTTAATATTGCCTTCTGTAGAAAAACAGGAAAAAAATAACATTTACAGCATAGTATCTGTAAGTTGTTGCATAAAAGCATGTATGCATGCTAATTACTTAAAATATGTTATGAAGATGCCTTTCATACTGTGAATATATCTATGAAAACTATCCTGTGATTCCAGAAATATCTGCCTACAGCATTAGGATTTATTTTGCAACTGTCAACAAGGGAAGACCAACCAGTGTCATCTGCCTGGACTTCTGTAAGGCCTTTGACAGTGCTGAGGAAGAGCAGGCTCCGGGGAGACCCCATAGCAGCATTTCAGTACCAAAAGAGGGGCTTATAAAAATGAAGGAGAATTTTTACACAGGTAGAGAATGACAGAACAAGGGAGAATGTTTTTAAATTGAAGAAATTTTTCACTGTGAGGGGAGTGAGACACTGGAAGAGGTTGCCCGGAGAAGTTGTGGCTGCTCCATTCCTAGAAGTGTTCAAGGCCAGGGGGAATGGAGCTTTGAGCAGCCTGGTCTAGTGGAAGGGGTCCCTACCCATGGCAGAAGGGTTGGAACTCAATCATCTTTAAGGTCCCTTCCAACCCAGGCCTTTTTATACTTCTATGATTCTCCTAATTTTGTAAAAAAAACCCCCACCTTTCATGTGTACATTTTTTCCCATTCACTATAACATATTTTATGTCCAAATCCTAAGAGAAAAAAAATATTGAAGACATGCAAATTGTCTGACCACTGTTATACTTGTTTAAAGTAAATTAATGATTTATCAGTAATCACTGAAAAATTCAGAGCAATGATGCATCCAATAAAATTGAGAAGGGTTGTGTAGAAGACAGAAGTCTGACAGAAGTGGTCAGAGAGATAATTTTTCACAAAAAGAAGCTATTCACTAGACTAAGCCAAGAAGACCTAACCATGACAATTTGTAAGGTATGTGTATCGTGGTGTGTTAGGAAAACATATTTGTTTGCTGTGATCCAATTTTCCCCTTATTTTAATTTGTCTTTCTTAAGATTACTGTTGTAAGTCTGAAATTTTAAAGTACATCTGCAATAAAATGAAAGATCTGTAGCATTTAAAAAGAGGCATAAAAAATTGAGCAGTTCCTAGAAAATTAAATTGAGAAATCTGGACAAGATAATTAAGTCAACTGGACAGAGATATCATCTATCAATGAATGAAGTTCAGTGGGCTGAAGATGATACTTGTAAGAGAAAGGTCCAAAGGATGGTGATGAACTCAGATTGTTCATGGACACATTGGGGACAGTCTTGCAAGAATAGCTAGAAACCATTCAGAGAAAGATATCCTTGTGGTGGAATGATGAATGACAGTGTGTCCCAATCCAGTAAGTCTTATGACAGATTTCTACTTTATCTTTCTTTTACAAGTTGGGGTGCAGGGACTGACAGCAGCTGGCAAAAACAGTCTGACTGAAGTTTCTTGTTCAGAAATTTGCAAGGCAACTATGAAAACTATATATCTGATGAAATAAATCTTTGGCACCAAGAATCCTGTAGCGATTTCCCTAGCGGGAAAGACATGCAGTAGGAAATCTTAGTGTAGGAATTCCAGAAACACTCAGAAAAGCTTTGGTCTATGCAGACTTTAAAAAGCTTTTGCTTCAAGAAATTCTTGTCTACCCAACTGGCACAGCCTACCATATGTTGAATGGGGTGCCTACAAAGCCTGTTTCTCCATACTGCACATATGTAGCTGGCAATCCTTGAGCACCATAGTCAGGTTCTCTCTCTCCGTGTCTGTGTGTGTCTGTGATCAATTTTTCCTACATCTCTGCAAGATCCAAGTATTGGGTAAAAGAGAAAGTATTGTATTGTGGAAAGGTATTTGACAAACATGTTTAATGATATGAGGCTCTCATTTCTACCTTACCATGAGAGTAGATTATAGTAAGGCCCCTTTGCATGGAAGAAGGTTTTAGAATAAAACAGAAGTATGAAAAAAGCCCAACATTTGGCTCTAGGTGAGGGACTTGTAGAGGAGCTGAAGGACAGAACATGGTATCAGCTATGCAGAAACATGGGTTTATGGTTTTCCTCAGGACCTCTTAAAAATGGAGCAGACTAACCTTCATCTTAATAGTAGGCACAGTGTTAAAACATAAGGCAGATGAATGTTTGAAAGGCCAGATTTGGTCATGGCAGAAATAGGGAAGAATTCTGGCAGTAAGAAGCTTATAATATTTATCTCACTGGAATGATACTGCATTAACAACAGGATGGTAATGCTGATGTGTATGTGCCTACCTTTGCATCTACACACATGTACTTAAGCACCTACTCTAAACACTCGTCTGTTCTCAGAATGCTAGAGCTCTCTGATTAAAGTGGAACTGAAGAAAAGCATCAGACATATGAACTTGTCACAGAATTTGTATGCATTGGAAAATAACATACCACTTACTGTCAAAAAAAAAAAAGTTATAATTTGAGGTATGAATGATGTATAAAAAGTAAGGGGAAGTCACGGACCTTATTCATGTAGAGCCCAGCACAAGAAAACAGGCACATGTCTACATTTGCACCCTAGGTTTCTTACAGGCCAGTAGTCATGGAGTGAGGATCTCCCCTTCTGTTGCTGAAGTTACATCCCATCCTCAAAACATCAATTAATTTTACATGATATATTCAGATACTCACCCACAAAGGACAGGTAACATTAAGCTGGGTCATCTGTGGATACATTTGCCATACCTCAGTTATCCTGTCTTCTCCAATGGTGTGCTCAAGCACACTTCTCCAAGTTGAGAAACATGAGTTTACAAGCAGAGCTTCTGCCTGTGGTCACTGTCAATATTATCAATACAAATATGTCTTTGCCCGTGAGCTGCTGACCTGGCAAAACCCTGGCAAAACTGTTTGTCAACAGTCTCTGCTGTCCAAAGAGTCAAATTAACAGTAGGCATTGGCAGTATGGACAATCCTAGCTAAATGAGCAAGTCTAGTGTAGGCACTTGAGTTTCACAAAAGCCAGATTATAGCAGAAAAACTCATATGAGACTGCACTGAGATCATCCATCTGTTCTTTTAGGAAATTTCAAGGCCATCTTTCAGGGCGGATATACAAGTGATGGAAAGCTGAATCAACTTTTACATTAATTTCCTGCTGTTGCTATCTAAATATCAGAGGAAGAACACAGTAATAGAACTGTACATTTGGAAAAGTATATACACACTCTCCATTTTAACATTCTTTGGTATTTTTTGTTTCTTTGAGTGAGAGTTTTAATAAAACCATCAGAAGGATGGGATAGAGTTTTCTGTAGATTATCAATCCGCAGTCAAAGACTATCACAATTTAACTGTAATTAAACAAGATTCATGGAGTGCTCCCACACATGTACCTGTTCCAAGACTTCAGGCACTCAAGGTTCTCTACAACCTTAGCATAAAACCAGAAGACAGCTGTAGGCTTGCACCTGAACAGTAAATAATAAGATGACATTTTGTGAAGCCCCAACTTCCTGTCACAGTGGTTGCTGCTGAAGAGATGCTTGGTACTCTTCTCTCCATAAGGGTTCTGAGGGGCACACTGAGTTTTTTCACTGTTCTCTATTGCTACTACAGGAATGGATGCACTGTATTGCAGGGAAGGTTGCAGATACGAAAATTTAGATAAGTCTAGATTATGCACATGGTGTAGGTCAGGGATCAGTGGTTGGACTTTGTCTTTGCAGTTGGGCAAAAAAAGCATCCAGATTTTGAGTCTGATCCAAGCTTGTCAAAGAACCAGATGCAGGCAGGAGTTATACCTTCAGGACCCCTCAGACATCCTAATGAGCACAATAATGTCTCCCCCACAGCTTGTAATGAGGTAAACATCACGGATGTGCACACACCTGTAGTAGAGCCAAGCTTTAATTCAAGGAGCACATATGCCCAAAATATCATTATACCATGAATAACTGATGGCAAAAGTGTAATTAAATACTTGTGTTATTTGGGTAACTTTTGGTGGTAACTAAAGCAACCTGACAGAGGAATTATCTTACTAAAATAGAAACTAATTAAAATATTTAAACTTCCAAATATTCATCTTATATGTAGAAACAGACCGTCTTTTATGTGGAGTTTAGTAGGAAGCTGAGGTGACAGCTTCCAGGCTGCACAAAGATGAATTGTACCAACAGAACTTTTTCTACACCCAAACTTGTTCTGCCAATAAATGCTGATGCAAACATAGACAAGAGACAACCACAGTTTGAAACACATGGTCCACATGGACCCTGGGGGTTAAGTTCCCTAATTGAGAAACATGAGTTTACAAGGGGTGTATGTGAACAATTTTAAGTTTGTATATCTATGCAAACAGGAAAGAGAAGTGAAAAATCTCCCAGCAAACACCTCCTTCAGTGACATGAGAGGGAGTGGATTATGACACTAATGGGGCCACAAATCATCATGTGGGAGTCACAACACAGCTCTGCTGTTCCAGAAACTCCTTCAATTTGCTATTGTGCTGCAGAAAATAACCTCTTCATTACACACAAGATTTGCTGAAGGAGGGGACAGAAAATTATATAAACCCAAGGAATTTGCTTATAGGTCACAGCAAATTAGAGACCTGAATAATGCTCTCTTAGCTACAACAGAATAAAAAGAAACTCCACAAATTGTTTTAAAACCAGCAAAGAGTGCATGTGCATTTATTTTATTTCATACCATGTTTATAGTTCACCTTGCAATCTGCCCATAACAGTCCTTCTTTCTACATATGGGGTCTTGTGGGTCTTCAGATCAGCCTGATTTCCCTTTCCAATAGCCAGCTCCTCTCTGGAAAGAGGGACTCCTTTTGTTTTTGTCAGTTCTTGGGCTGCTGCCCTTCTAGACAAAACCAGTCCAATAGTCTCAGCAGGAAATCACACCAGTGCTGTTGGAGCCAGTTGGTCTCCTATTATCCTATTCCTGTGGAATGGCTTATCTTGAGTCATTGTTTCCTTACAGCCTCTTTTTAGACTTAATCAATGTACTCATACAGTGACTACCCTATAATAAGGTCAACGGTATTTTTATACATTATTATGTCCCACTCTACATCCATCACAACAGTTAACTTGAGAGATTTCTGTCATTGTAGAGATGGGCCTTAAGCCCATAGCTTCTTGGCTGAACTAAAAAATATCTATTAGAAAGATACCCAAAGCTTAAATAATTTCTGGAAAATATGATCAAATACTTCATAAAAACAACTGTGTAATGAGGCAAAGAAATACAACCAGAGGAAGATGAAAGACTGGGCAACCTTTCTTCTTACAGAGATGGGAATGTGATATTTGAGACAATAAATAATATTAGAAAATAATTTCAAAAACAAAGTAATAAAAAGGATCAGGAAGAATACCCTGGAGATCATCTTAGCTGAACCTGGTTTCAACATCAATTCTTGAGTCCACTAATGTTACTCACTCCTGTCCTAAATCTGCCCCCTCCAAATAAGATGCACTTCTGTAACCCCATTAATCGTCCATATCCCCTCTCTGCTGATTAAATGGCTTAAAGAAGTTTATTTAGTTTCTCTAGCTTTCAAGATGAAAGGCTTTTTCCTCAAATACTCATGGCTTGTAGATACAGAAGGTTCAAGCTTTGTTCCATACACTAGGCTGGAATATCCTTGGCCAAGGACACCCTCAGAGTACAATCATCAGTGCACAGTGCACTGAGAAGTGCTAAAATGAGAAGGGACAGGGTGACACTCTTACAGTGACAGGTCTTTAATTCAGATCACGGTGTATTGCATGGTTCTTGCAATACCAGCCTCAAAGACAACAAAGAGAAAAAGAGAGGGAGTAAGGCCAAAGACAGCAACCTTCTGCTTATCTTGTCAGCTTCGTCCATAGCAAATGAAGGAAGGGGAATCCAACCTCAGCCATGGCTAAATGTACCAAGTGGCAGAGCTGGTTAGTATTTAAGGTAATATTCATGAAACAGTCAAAGAAGATCTCAAGGGCTGTCACAGATTGGAAATATTCTTTATTCTGCATAGACATTGCTCCCATCTTGAGCATCCTGGAGCATCTAGCTCCTGAGATGTAAATCTGGGTGTTTTCTTTGCCATTGCAGCAGTAAGGTGCCCTCAATCTGCTCTGGCAACCATTGAAACAGTGAGAAAAAGCATACTCCTCCCTGAGATGTTCCTTGTGCCATATTAAGGAGGTGGGTAACACCTCTGAGAGCCATGAGCTGAAAATTCCAATCCTAAACTTAATGGATGGGAGGAGGGATCAGAAGTCAACATCTTGGTAATAATGTTTTAGGCAGTCAGTGTGGTCAAGGGTAAGTGAGACAGAATAAGGGTTCCCAGCCTGGCGGTCAGAGGTGCTGATTTTCTGTTTGGTTGATTTTGAGCAAGTGTGCAGAGAAAACAAAAGATACAAAAGCAATCAGCTTATGAGCCAATTTATTAAATGCTGTCACAAAGTGGATGCAGACCAAGTTGCCTAGCTTGCCTAGAAGTCAAGGAACCCTCTTTCTCTCAAGCACTTTGAACTGCAGAAGTCTTAATTTTAAATATTAAGGAAGGAAAACGGAGTAGTGTCAAGAAAGAGATTGCAGTCTGGGAAAAAGCTGGAGTATGTGCCATGCTCCTCCCTCCCTGGAGAGGTGCCTGTGTGAGCTGGCTGGTGTACCCTGCACACATCCCACCTGTCCTCACATCCCATGATGTCCCCTCGAGAAGAAGTCTCCCAGTTGAAGTCAAGATCTGTCAATTACCTCTGCCAGCAGCCAAAAGCTAGGAAAGAGTAAAAGAAGGGAGGAAGGAAGGGAGCAATAGGAAAAAAGGAGATGACAAGAGGAGGGGTGGGAACAGAGAAACCAAGTTTACTTAGGTAATGTGTGATCAGGCTTGGAAACAAGTGGTGGTCTGGAAGACCATCGACTGTGATAAATATAAAAACATTTTTGCTTAAATATGAAATATTCAAAGTTAAACCTCTAAAATTTGCGTCAAGTATAGAGCTCCAACATGAGGCTTTCAAGTTTGGTGGTCTGTGGGCAGAGGAATGAGATCAGGTGCTTTTCCTATTGCACATGAATTTCTGCATGGGCAAGCCTGGGCCATATCCAGCAGGTTGGGTCCAACAAGGAGCTCTGTTATTCAGTGCCTCGGTGATAAGCTCCACAGTAGCATTTTTCAAGCAAAGGCAAGAGCATCAAGCTTTTGTTGACCGCACCAGCAAAGTGCTCTGACTTTTAGAGGACTGGTACACAGAAATAAAAACTTGCTTTTAGCATGATTCTAACCATGCCTTCTTCTGTCAGCAAGTAAAGACCATTGAAGACAATTGTACCATTCTGCAAGGACAGACTCCATGCATCTTTTAAGCTGTTAATTCTATACTTCACCTTCTCCCCAGGTCAATAGGGTCACAAAGTGTATGAATCTAAATGGCAGGCTTGTAAATTGACTGGAGTGAAGAATGGGTAGTTACAGTGTTTATGACAGACAGTATGTATGTGGAGTCATATTGAGAAAAAGTGCACCATGATTACTGACATTTTTACAATTTAAATTTTCCCCAACAAATCTCATAGTGGATAAGTATAGGAATTTTTTCAAGAACCTTGCCATGTTCATTATTTAAAACTGCAAGTTTTTTTGGCTGTTCACTGTAACTGAATCCTTGTTTGTTTCTATAACTCTCTAACACCTTGAATTTTTTTGTTTCTAAATTTTAATGACAGATAAAAATATATGAAATTACTGTGATCATAACCAGTTTATATATGCAGGGAGAATACTCCATGTAAGATTATTTTTGGTATTTAAGTCTGAAAATGTGAAAGAGGAAATAAAGCAAAATGGAAAATTTAGAGAGAAAACTGTGAATGCAAACTTAGAGTTCTGTGAGAGCTGTTGATTAGATAACTGGGTTTCCTGATTTTGCAATGAAAAAAGAAGATAACTTTGGCTAAAATTTCATACTTTTTTTAATGGTAAAGTGAAATCTGTAAGGTGACAGATGTCAATTGAAAAATAAGATGATGGTAGAAACAGAAGTGAGGACTGGCAGAGCTATAAATGTTAAGAAGAAGTTTGAATATACTAGTCATTAAATTTTGCAGTAGGGTAGCTCATTAGCAGTAAAACTGTTAGTGTAGGAATGCTGATGCAGAAAAGACAGAAGTATGGCATTCATATTTCTCTTCTGCATTTGAAAAGAAGCAGAACAAGATACTTATAAGAGAAAAGCAAGGTTGTAAGCACTCTGCTAAGCAGTATTCAGTAAGAGAGAAACTAAGATAAAATCATCAGACCTGAGTATCTTAAATGCAAAAGTTCTGAAAGTTTTTGCAGGGGGATTCTTCATCCAGGGGAATGAACTTCTAATAATACTTTGAATACCAGCAGGATTCAATAAGCCAGACACTGTGCAGGAGTCAGGGAAGGCAAGGGGTATAATCCAGTGGACTCCAGCAGGCTCGTGTTAATTCCCCACAAACTAAATGGTAAAAATTAATATGTTATTGGCCCAACTGGAGGTATTGAAGAACAGTGTTATAATTAATGTGTGCTGTAGGAATCAAGTTAATTTGTAGGAAATAAGTTAATTTAAACAAACTACAGATGAGAAAATAAGATTGGATTACAAAAGCAACTAAGCAGATGTAATCTATATCAGGCATTCTGAAAGGCATCTAACTCTTTAAAATGCATTTCATTTCATTTTAATACAAATGGAAGCATCAATACCGACAGTGGTTCCTTCCAACCTTACTCGTTCTGTGATTTTGTAAATAGATCAGTTACAGTGCATTAAGAACTGGCTTTCTGATGTGCCTTATTCCAACAGACCAGAGTATCACTGCAGCAGTAGTTGCCACATTAGTGGCAAAGCAAACGCATAGATCTACATGTGACAGCAAAGCATTAGTATAACAGCACTGTATTTGTGACCAGTGGTACCTGCAGCCACCATCTACCCACTTTGAATGTGGACCCTGTGAGATTCCCTACTACATCAGGTAAAGGTCCTGTGGTAAACCTGCAAGTGAATTGAAACATCACTGCCCCACATCCTGGACTGTTTTCTGGTTCAACTGGTACAATGTAGTGTACTGTACTGGTACAATGCAGGCAGCTGTAGTTACTTGATTTTCTGCTATCATGCAAAGCAAATGCATTATCAAGTTTCTTAACTCCTCAAGTCAAGAAGTCTCTCTCTGCCTTACTTACCTGTACAGTGCCAAGCCCTACATGGTTCATGCCTGTTTACAAAGGTGTTTTTATGCATGCAAATCATCTGCTGGCATGTGTTAGAGGTTGGCTAGGTGAAAAAAAACAATATTCATTTATGGTAAGCGATTATTACTTGTTCTAAACTGGGCTTTTCATGTTCTAAAGGCACTAGTTAAGTTTTTCCTTCAGACACATACTTCCTGCTGTTCTCAGACTTTTGGGAGCTACTCACATGTAAGTACAGAAAAATTTGGTCTCCTGCTTGTCCCTGGCCAAGATATGATCTGCAACATAGACAGAGGGGGTGCAACTCAATTAATAATAGTTGCCTTTCAGTTTCCTAAAGCCTTGCCTAAGTGCTCCATCATGTCTCTACTGGGTGCTACTCCAGGTGGTTTAGGTGATTTGAGATGTCCTGCCACCTGTGTGAGGGGTGGCATCAGCTTTGTACTTCAGAAGCCTCTTTGCAGAGAAGTCAATCCAATGTGCAGTATATTGTGGTATACATATAGTGTACAAATGTCCAGCATATTCCCACAGTCCTTGGGGAAATTTTCAGGACCACCTTCTAGAATTATGGGTTTGGTGGTTTGATTGTGAGGTGTTTGGTTTGCTTGGTTTTTGTTTGTTTTTGTTTGTTTTTTATTTCAGATACACTGTTATGAACATATGGGCAAACAGTTATGCGATCAAACGGTCATTGGCATATTGTATTGAGATGTAACTGGTCTATAAATAAATACTAAACACAAACACCTTGTTTACACACATAGTAAAATTGTCAAAGTTGCAACTGCTTTGACAGCAGTAATCAGTCCATAATAATGTAAAAGACACACATTTTAAGTGGCAGTGATATTTTGTAACCTCATATACCAACTTTAAAACTTCAGAGGTGACAGATAGAAAACATCATGACCATTTAAAAAAAGAAGTCTCCAAAGACTCATGGTCTACTTCAACTCCAATTACCCTCTGGGCATAACTATATTCATGAGGTTTATCAGAGCCAGAAACTTCAGCCAAAAGTTCTCTCCAAAGCTGTGGATAATGCAATTTCTGCCAAGTATAAGTAAAGACTTTGAAAACACATGCCACAGGCCAGTTATCCTGCAACCACAGTCCTCCCAGTTAAGAGCCCTGAATTGTTTGGTTGCAACATTTAAAATGTTGACCAGGCTGCTCTTAAGGACCATGTTATTTTTTAAGAAGTCATTTGCTATCACATGCTGCAAAGTCAAAACATCTCAGAAAAGTATCTATAGTTGAAAATCCACTTAAGAATAACACAGGGTTTACTGACAACCAGAAATTTTCTGACATCAGTGCACTCAAGATTGCATTCACATTTTATAATAGAAACAAGGAAAGATTGTCTCTTCTCCTTGTGGCTGTAGCAAAGTGCCTTTTTATACTGTAGTCATACTGAGTGCAAACATCCTTTGGTCTGATTCAACATCAAACTCTGAATAAGTGACCCTAAGTATTATAGAAACAATTCTGTGTCTAATGGTACTACAGTCTACTCTGAAATGCATTTACAGCTCAAAGTTGCAAAGATGCCTAATGTTGTTCAAAGCACAAGGAAGAAAATCTCTTCTCCATTGGTTTGTGCTGTGAAGTCAAATTTCGACTTAAATCTGTAGCTCATAAAAGTGAAAGAAAATATTACAGCACCAGAATAAAGAAGTAGTAATTGAAACTCAGATTCTGTTTTCTGGCTGTCTGCCAAGTCAACAGAGATGAGCACATATAACTGCCTACAAAATTTAGTCCATCACTTATTCAAAAATTATACACCCATTTGCATAGTTCAAAAGTATCATGTCATAACAATTTGTTTTAAACTCTTTTTCTGACACAGTTCTTGAACTCTTATCATGAGTATTGATATTAGCAGTAGCACCTTATACTCTTTTTAAGCATGAGTGGTTCCTATAGTCTTCCATATTGTCTTGATTTTCCTAATACATTTCAACAGCTTCACTTCAGTGAACAGACTTCTAAATTTGACCTTTATTATTCCAACTTCAGTTTTCTAGGCCTCAAATTCACAATGAAGATATTCCAATAAGCAAACTATAGATAATAAGTAATTATTCCTTTACATGAGCAATTTATATTCCTTTATGTCCTTATATCAAGATAAGCTTGGCTTTTCAATCTATCACCTTCATAACTTGACAGAAAGTTAATTTTCTGTCCCATTAATGCCTGTGAGTTATTAGAGCAGTCCCAGGGTCTTAATTAGTATGAAGAAAGTAAAATGTTTCAAACTTTTTGAAAAATAATTTGATTCTTTTTGCCAGATTCTTGACACTTTATATTTACCAGAATTTCAAAATTAATCTATTTTCAAACTTCAAGGACATACATTTTGCTTGACTACATAGACACAGATTTTTACAATTCTCCTTTTTTTTTTTTTTTTGCCCCCTCCCTCCCCAAAAGGTTCAGCAAGACCAATCATGTTTCCAAGCAGTGCTGGTTTTACTTTCATCAAGAAATTCCAAATCAGTTCTAATTACTTTGATTTTTGTAGACTGGATTTGAAAATGTGTCACTGTGCACCATCTTGTCCTGCCCCCCACTCTAAATTTTATCTTCTTCTCTTTTAACATGCTGAATTTTCTTATAACTTTCACATTGAAGTTCTCCTTTTCAGACTCTCTACATTTGTCTGTGCCAGTAATCATAGAACATAGTCAGAAAGGAAGGAAACATAGCAAGGGAGCTCGGTGATATTAGTTGACAAATGGTATGTTGTCAGGGTTCTGCTCTGAGGAGCCTGTTCTTACTGCTGGGTCAGCACACTGGAGTCAGAGACCACACAAGGAAATTTTTAGATCACACGCAATGAATTCCTGGAACCTACTGTGAAAAATAGAAACACAGGACAATGAGTAACTGAAACCCTTAACCTGATCAAAGAGAAAGACAACCATTGCCTACCTGGAGTTAGAAACACTTCTCAAGGACTTTTATTTTCTTTGCACTCTGACTTTGCAATAAAACTACCCCTGAATACTGCAGACATGGCAATGTTGTCAGAAACAATATACCTTTGGTAAAGATTTTTTTAGTTTCCTGCAAAATGTGGTCCTTATATGCAGAAAACATATATATTTTCTACACTGCAGCAAGCCAGCATTCTCTCCACAATTACACCCTTTTCACTGCCAAGGAGAAAGTTAAGCTGCTAAAAGTCTGACTGGGGAGACCACAGAGCTATTTGATTCTCATCTTCCTATTTCCTCTGATCAGATTTGGCAGCCAGGGATGAATTGCATTAAACTTTTCTTGTATCTGCTGACCCAAATGGTTTATTAAGAGAGAATAACTTCATCAGGGTGGACAAAGAGTGACTGACATAGAAAACCCCAGGTGAGATTCCTGGCTACAAGGGAAGTGGTCAATAGCACATTTCGTTGAGCATTCAGAACCACCAACATAATCCTACTCTAACTTCTGCTTGCTTAGGGGAGATACACATTTGCAAAATCCTCCCAGCTGTTGCCTGAAATATTTCTTACCAAGGTCTTGTGCAACATAAAGCACGCTGCAGCCATCTCCACAATATTCATCCCCACTTGAGATGAGAGGGCTCTCTGTGCCCTTTTGCTGGGGTTAAAAGGCCCTTTGGCATCTTGTCTGCAGCCTCCAACTTATTCTCATCCTTGCCCTCACCAATTCTAGTAGCACTGCATCCATTTTTAGCCATCCTAAGGGTATAAAATGTTACTTGAAAGAGCCTAAGGCTACTTGATGTGAGGAAAAGGGAAGAGCATTCATTACCAAGGGAGAATTGCTGGTTATTTCTGTGTCCACTGCTGCTTCAATATAGATAATAACAAGAGTCACAGGTATCCTAGTTGGGGTTTTACTTCAGCCCAACAAGAGGTGATGCCCTCGCTGTCACACAAGTAATTTGTGATTGTCTGAAGGCAGTGAGGCCCAGAATGCCTAATTTCTATGAGCCTTACCTCATTTATGTTGCACTTCTCTTTTTGGTTCTCACTGCAAAAAAGAAGTCTTGGAAATTATCAAACTCTTAAAACAGGCTTTAGATAGTTTGCTTAAGGCAAATCCACTTAACAGTCAGGAAATGTATGCTGTCCTCTTTTTTATCTTCTCTCTCTCTAGTGACACAGATCATAATCCATCCCCTTCTTGTTTTCATGTAGTTTAATACAGAACTTCTATAAAAGTCAGCCTTTCTATCTTGCACATTCAGCTAAGTGTCCCCTAAACTGTTGCATCTGGGCTTCACTTAGCCGAACACTTGAAATGTTGCTGTTAAAATGATCTCTGCACTTTTCTTTGCTGGGTTCACTTGTCTATCAAAATAAGAATTTTGTCTTTGTCATTACGGCTTTCCCTGCTTTGGGTGTTGATGTTAATTTTCTTTCTGTTACCCAAACTACCTTCTCTCCCGATGTCCTTTCTGCAGCAGGGAGCCCTCTTTGATGGAGTCTGAATTTTCACATGTGCCTCAGTGTCTTTGTTTGTCAGTGTTTGTTTGTCAGTGTCCCTTTGCTGGGACCTTGTTAGCTTATGATGTCTAAACATGTAAGAAATTGAGACTGTAGAAGTGAACACTTAGAATGCGTAAGAAATAGGTGATAAACTGCTGGTCATACTTAAGGAAATCCATATTTCAGGGTAACGTCTTCTGCCTCATCCTTGTTTGGAGAGTCCATGCTCTGAAAGATACAAAGAGAAACAAGCCTTGCTGCTTTCTGAACTGTCAGTCTCCCTTACCAATAAATACTTTGCACAAATTAAACCACTCATTGCCTTTCCACCTTGAAAAAATATGTTCAGAAGTCAAAATAACAAGTCTCCAGATTATATAATCCACTTGCATAATCAACAAAATCAATTTGTGATGTGCCATAAGCATAAATATGAACACAGATATGCTCTCTGCAAACAGTTTATGTAATGCTGTTGAGAGGTATTTGAAAATAAAGATATTTATCTTTTACATACTGTAAGGTAAGACCCACTCTCAGATTAACTAATATCAAGTAATCATAACTTTATGGATATCCTGATTACTCTTAGAAAGATGTATAGAGCATTATCAAATAATAAACAATTAACACATCACTGTGTATGACAACTAACAGATTCCCATAATAGGAAAGTTAAAAAACCTGAAGATGGTGTAAATTAACATTGAAAGGAGAATGCAGGTTTGGAGAAGGAACTATTACATTAAGCAAAATTGCATGGCAAGAAACTTCTTAGTGTTCCTAAAACCAGTCTTAAACTTACTAGTTTCTAGTAACTTGTCTACCAAAGTCTGTAAAGAAATGATACAGAATTGTTTAACAGTGATAGAGTTTCTACTAAAATTTCATTTCCCTATGAAGAAATTTAATGTTTTTCATATTCCATAGTTTAAAAAAAATAAAATTGCAATTGACTGCTTTAGGTTGTTTTGTTTTCAAACTTTGCAGTGTTTTGGCTTCTAAAAAGATTTGGAATTTCCAGACTATATAATTTTGGATGCTAAGTGTGTTTCATCCCACATGTTTGTAATCTGAACACATTTGAGATAATTTCTCTGGAAACAAGGATTCAGTCTTGGTTTTCAGGCTGTGGTGTGCTGTCCGTTCTTAAAAGAGAATCCCCCAGTGTAACTAGTGAGGTTAAAATGATTTAAGGCCTTTCTGTCAGAGAAGAAATTTCATTTTCCATCTAGTTTAACATTCTAATACTTATCTTTAGGGGCTTGATTCAACCTTGCTGAAGTCTATCAGGTTGTTTCCACTGCTCACAGAGCCAATAGCATTAAATTTTCATTTGGCTTTGGTCACTACTGCCTGATTTTCAATACACTTTATCATTATTCTCACAGCTAGTTTTATTTAGATCATCACTGTTGACACTGTGATTATTTAGATTTTTATTTGTTAACCTGCACATCTATTGTTCATTATAATTAATGCAGTATATGTGGGAGGTGTTCCAGACAAACCTACGTGAAGGCAGTCTAGTTCATGTTCAAATGGGTATCTTGCCATTTTTCAAGAAGAGGTTTCTTTCTTTCTTGACTTTGCTATGAGGTCAATAATTTTCCAGAAGTTTATGTGGGGAAAAAGTTTGTTGAAATGATATCCAGGGCCTCTTTTTAACAATAATTTTCCTCTGCTGTATCTTGCCAAGACTATTTAAGCCTCCCAGTGCATATTTATAGGAAGTTTGGACAAGGATGGAAGGAGGATTCCTTTTTTTGAGCTCTCGTTCAAGAGTCTCAGTATTTCATTGCTATATTAAAAAGGAGAATTTTCACCCTGCTGTAGCTTTTGGATACCTGTGAGAAATGTGTTTTCACAGGTTACTCCAAGGATTATAGTACAAATATTTATATTCCACATGCGGTCATGGCACATGCCTTTGTGGTGGTGGATACACTCCAGAACCTTTGCCACCTGTTGGCCCCTCACCTGAGCCCTGCCGTGTACCAGGGATAAGATTTCAAACCACTGCTGTTGAGCAAATGCAGAGCTCTTCCAAGACAGGATTGGCTAATGTTGCCTTGAGATGGAACCAGTAGAATGTTTACTGGAGGCTATGACATGGCTTTAACCTCATCTTTGGCTTCAAGTTCGTCCAGTTTCAAGTGCTGTGGATTTCACTGCTATTTAATTTTCTTTGTTGCTTATTAACTGTTGTTCTTTTATTACTTTAAGTATGGAACAAACAAAGGAAAAATACATATAAAAGTCAAGAGTAGTCATTTTGTCTGTTGTCTAGGCAGAGAGATCTGAACACTCACCGAGAGAGCGCTGTAAAACTTATTTGCAAGATTTTGGCAGATGCTTAAAGCATTTCTGCTCATTATAACACAAATAATGGAGCAGGATAAGCCCAGGGATACTGTGAGTCCTATCTAGGACTCCGAAAGGGTCTCACCCTCCCCAGTGCCGGTACACATCTTCTGCACATACACATGCTCCATGGTGTTTTCCAGATAAATAAGAAATTAAAGACTCTGGACTCAGCTCAATCCAGAGAGCAAGCTTGGTGGAACTGTGGGAGAGAGTTGGGCACTGGAAAGAATTGGTTTTTGACTCCTGGAAACTGAAAATCAGTATTTTTGAGCAGAATTCCTCCACAGATGGGGGAGTCCTGCCCCTGCTCAATCACTCAGGGAAAGCCATTCAGAGAGGCCCTCACTGGCATGACAGTTCACATGGGCTGTGCTCCTTTTGGGATTTCCCAGCAGAGGTCTGTCTCACCAGAGAGTTGCCTAATGGAGTACAGACGTCATTCTTAATTTCCTGTGAAGAAACTCTTAAGAGGTAAACCTTCAAGAACAGCCCTTTCCCTTTTCCAAACTCCATTCTCATCAGAAAACTTGCAGAAGTTATAATAGGAAAAAAAGTATTTTTTTTTTCTTTGGTTGTGTGTTCTCAGACTGTTCTGAAGGCTCTATAAACCAGGGCATGCAGCTGTGCAATGGATAATCTGCATACTTACTCGTTCCCTGACTACAGGCCAGAGGCTTCTCTGTGACAACATATGAGTTCTGACTGGGCACCAGGTCTGAAAAATATATGTACGCATTGTCATTGCACATCTGGAATTTAGAACTGCTAACGGATATGCTGTGATAGAAAAGAAAAGTGTCTGGCCAATAAACTTGGTTTATATATTTATTTTAAAAAGCATTACCACATTTCTGGCTAGTAGCCTTTCATCCTCTAGACTTTACACCAGTGCATCTGGAATGCTAAGCAGCTCTTTCAGGGATGCAGCCAGATCCCAAAAGGCACCTTTTTTATTTGAAATAGCTTTAAAAATTAATTAAAAAGGAGGAAGGTGGTGTTTTTCCCTAAGAAGGCTTACATGTCTAGCCTTTTATATCAGCTCCTACAGTCTCAGAAACCACAGGTGAAAATTCTTCTCAGACTCTTTGTCAACCCACTTTATTTTCCAGGGTGCTGCTATAAACACGTGCAGCTGTCTTTGAACAATGTTGTCTGACCCTATTACATTTTCAACTCATAACAGCCATTGCTTGTGAGTAGCTTTTTGCAGGACTAGCAGCGGAGACTGGAGCATTTTGAATTTCTACGTGCCACTTTGACTCCCCCTCCTCATTGTAGTCATTGAACCTGTGGGCAGAGCACATGTGAAAGTCCCTGTGCTATGGCTCACCTTCCATAGGGTCAGGGATGCCCCATCTGTCAACTCAGTCTCTCTCAGGTGCTGAGAAATAGCAATAAAAGAAAGAATCAGACACCAGCAAACAGAGAAAACTGCAAGACTACTGCCTGTCAAGGTGTGCTCATAGGTGACCACCAGAAAATTACATTCCACAGTGACACATGGAATGTATTTCAGCCAAGTTGAAGGCACGTCTCATTTACTGGCCACCTTTACAAATGTGAAGCCCTGGCAGGCACCGTGTTTCATGTCTTGATGCAGAGGCAATGTGAAATGCTCCCCCACATACAGGTAGTCTTTTATTTTACTAATGTTTGCTTCTACAAATCTCATACCTTTACACAACATGCTCTGTGCATAGTGTATTTTTTAGGCAGGAACCAACTCCAAACCGATGGCAGCAAGAAGCACCCATGTATGTTTAGTGAGGATTTGTAGGGCTGAATTACTGAAAACCTTGAGAATCAGAGACACATTTTCATTTTCTTCACTCAAGATTAGGAAAAACTAGGTGTAAAAATCAGCTTTTCATAATCAGACCACCCAGATGCTTTAATAGCTGCTGTTTTGATGTCCACATGATGGCTTTCCAGGTACTTCAAGGATATGAGACATTCAACTCATGACCTGCCCCCTTCCCACCCATTTCCCACCCAAGCTCCCATGATTGGCTTCTCCAGCAGAACAAGAACCAGCCAAGTCAGTGCTTTATAAAGCTTTATTGCAAGATGTGTTTACATAATGCTGTAGAGGTGAGCTTTTTAACTACTTATATCAAGAAATTTTGGACACAGGTCTGTGGTCAGTTTTCCATATTGACCCTGCATGGCACAGAAGGAAAAAAAAAAAAAGTGTCATTGGATCTTTCCAGACAGTAAAGTGGGGAGAGTGGGGGGAGAAGAGGCAGATAAAAAGAAAATCCCCCTGGTTTACACTAAATGTGACACAACTTCTGTAGGATGAATACAAATGGTAGGTGAGCTTTGTGTGTAATAAAATCTTAAAAGAGTAGTTCAAGTTCTTTACGAAATAAAACAAAAACAAAATGCAGTTTCATGGACAATTAAATTTAACATAGAACGAATTCACCTAAAATGAGAAAACAACAAACAAAACCAAAAACTCAACCAAAAGGACCTGTAGATAATATCTCTGACCATGCATGGCTTGTTTTTTAAATTACAATTCACAGAATAACACTGCTGGAGAGCCTATTTTACACTATGCTACACAGAACATGAAAAAACATGAGTAGTGACATTTACACAATTTTACAGTATTTCTCCTTCATCTAAGAAACACGTCCTTTTCTACTTTACATTTTTTTACAATTCCCAGCTCACAAAAAAAGGACACTATACGAGCAAAGACAGTCTTTAAAAAGGAGAAATGCACCCAATGCTACAAATAAACCTTTTCTTTCACAGAAGCCTCTGTATTAGATAGTGATTAAACAAAATATATCTCTATCTGCCACTCAGTGTGAAATGGACTAATTAGAAATAATTTTTTTTCATAAACATAAACCTATACAACATCTCTGCAACTCCTTGCATTTACTTGCTATGTAACTATTAAACTGCTTGCTAAAAACTTCTTGGGATCACATCTGAAATGCCAATTAAGCCCGTTGCTACCCCAGTTGAAGAAGGAAGGTGGGCTTTACAGGTTGGTCAAGTGTTTGTGAAGGATCTTCAAAGGTTGCCTATAACAAAACATTTTCAATAATGCTTCAGATTACTTTCAGAGCCTATAAGTACCTGGCAATCTTTTCTGCAGAGAAACATCAACAGTCACAGCCCTTACAGCTTAGACAAGTGTTTTTTGCATCCCGATGCTGGAAGTACAGAGCCACCACCTAAATGTGTCACAGGGCCAGGCTCCCTGCCATTGCACACACACAGAGCCCGCCTCAAAGGCAGTGAGGGGATTGGAATGTGTAGTGAGTGCACAGGAGTGAAAAAGACAGAGAAATGAGCTCCTGCTTCTGTCTAACACCAGGTCCATGTGCACCCTTTAGATGGAGGCAGGCAGCGTGTACACCAGCCTATGAGTTGTGGTAGAAGGATGAAGGATGTGAAACTGGTGGGCTGCCACCTTGACCCCATTTCATCTCACTGACATCAAAGCATTGGAATAACCACAACACACAGCGTACCTGGATCTGGACTACTGGCTTTAAAGCATTTTGGACAGCCAGTTCCTGTAGTTACATCACAAGGGATGATGCTGTAGGGCAGGTGCCTGAGTAAAGGAACTATTTACTGCACTACAGCATCCTTGTGGCCCTTAGGGTTGCAGTAGATGTTGAGGTCCTCAAATGTAACTTTTCAATGGCTGTTGCTGTTGGCCAGGGTACATTTAGAGCACAGCACATTAGGGATTTAAGGTGCTGCCCTGCAGGACCTTGCAGGAGGCCCTTGCTGTTCACTCACATCAAGACTGACTTTCTATTAAGCTAAAGTCAAAGTCTTGTATATCTACAAAAGTGATGCCTTACTTTGCTGACAGAATCAATCACTGCAGAGATTTACTATAAAAGGGGGTCAAAAGAGAAAAAGGAATGTATTTTGAAAACCTCTTTTGATGCTGTTTCCAGTATTTGTCAGAGCAAGAAAGACCCTCATTAAACCATCATTTTTTTTTGTTGATTTTGGATTATGGACAGGGATCTATCAAACAGAAGGGTCACAAAGAGCAGCCAAGGGGCTATAAAATATCTGGAATCCATGAGCCCGGTGCCTGGCCTGACTGAAAGGTGAGGAGTGATGAATTTCATTTTCATGAGGGATCTTTCACTCTTGACTGTGGCACACAGGCATTTCCTGGGGGTGTTTCTTCACTGTAGCCACATAACTGCTACTGAACATTATCCCTCGGTTGGGAGTGAGGGAATACAAAGTATTCGTATGCAGTCTGCTTTTGAACACCAAGCGAGATGAAAGGAAATTAGGATAGCTTCCCTTTGGCAGATATTTCACATGCTAAAGTTTACCTCAGCATTCAGATCAGGAAGGCATTATGGTGGCAGATAGACAGACAAGTTATTGGCAGCAGATGGGTGCTGACATGAACACCAGAAGTGACTCTGAGAGCTTGGTGGAGATATAAAACCCAGGGCACTGTATTTGCAGCTGACTGGTACTATGGGAAAGGGAAGAGAGGTAGTTATTATGGCTGCAAGTGTTTAAAAACAGCCTTCATATATCTCTTAAGTAAGAAATGGGAACATGTGTTACTACATTGTGTATTCAAGACTTTTATATTTTACACAAACCAATCCATATCTCACACATTTTAAAACACATATTACATCCTTCTGGTGGGCTTTTCTGATGATGGGGGGGCAGGCAGGCTCTCAAAACCTGAAGGTTACAACCTCATTAGACAGACAGACAGAGGCATGCACATATGAATTCCTCCATTTTATCTGGAATCCACTAATTAGATGAAGGGGAACAAATGTTATTCCCACAGTCAGGACATGTTGGCTGACCCTGGAGGAAATACTGCCACCTAACAGACTAGCACATAGGGCTGCTGGCCATTTTTATCAGGAACTGAAATGGAAATCTTTTCTGTAGTCATTGAACTGTTACTCTGTCTGATGACCTTGTTGCAATAAACAATGAGGACAGTGGAATTAATCTGATTGTATACTACTGCATAAACAAGACCAAGTTATTCTTCAGAAAAATTGGTATTGGTTTTACAGAGAAGAGCACAAACGGGAAAACAAACATTATGGAAAAACAGACAAGGAAGAACATGCTTCATGTGTAGGACATCTGCATTCAGGGAATCCAAAAGAAACCAAGTTTTTTTTTCCTTGAACTTACTCTAACCAATATGATTCCCCATATTTAATGTTCTCCTTGATAAGGAGGATACAAAGTTTTGTAAAATTTTTGCACAATTTTTGGAAAATACATATGCCCAACTATCAGTAATTCATCAGCTACGTTATGTTTCAGAGACAGATGCCATACTATGTCTAAACAAATCAAAACTTTGTTCCCTGCTAGCAAGTGGTCACCAAAAGCCACCTCTTTTGCACATTCAGCATATTTTAATTAAAATACAAAGTTTTAAGAACTTGTTTGATTTTCTCCCCCTAGTCAAACATAGGATGTCTGTCAGAATAAATGCATTTCATTGCACTTTTGCTTCTTTTATCACTGAGCAAGTAGCACAGTTCAACATAACCATTACATTCAGGGCATCTTCCTCTTGTTTCAGACTTAAAGACCTCCACGAACCCCCATTACCTTCATTTCTTTATTCTAAGCATCCTTAAGAGAGATTTTAAAAGTCCAAAATGGTGAGCAGCACATAAAGAACCACTTCAAAATCCAGATGCTCATAGGTCTTGCATATTTTACAGCAAAATTAGTTACATGCCACTTCTGTTTCCTAACCAGCTTCCTCCTTTCCATGGCTTTCAAACACATATTTTATTAATTACCTAACAGCTGCCTTCTGCTTACCTGTAAAATTGGCTTTTTAACAAATTGAGGGGAAAACCACATCAAACTTAATGCTGTGCTTAAGAACCTTTGCTCATTAGTGACTTTTTACTCCATGGAAGATCCAAGGCATTGGCAGATAAAGAATGAAATGTTACGATCAAGAGGGTGGGCAGCATAGATAGGATGTTCTTATGCAGATCTCACTGCAGTGTTGTCAGCTACCCAGTTCTCTCATCACTTGGATGCTGTGCTCAATGAGATGCAATGGGTGACCAAGGTGTCAAAAGTTTATTGTGTTTGGTTCAACTATCCTGAACAATCTTCAGTGATTATCCTGTCCTTAATGAGAGCAGAGCAGAAAAACATGAAGTACCTGACCTATCTTGGGTGCCAGAAGCAACACAGCTATGGCATTAAGACCCCAGCATAGACTATTATTTAACTCTATTTTCCAAGTGTGTTTTGCAGCCAAAATCAAACCCTGTTACCACGACTAAGCTGCTGCAGTCCCCCAGTTAACAAGCTTGAAGGAAGCCTCAGCTATTACTGCTGTGCAGACACACCCTTAATCTGAGAGGCTAAGGCAATGGAAAGACACGATTTTGTGCATCCTTGAGGATCGATTGGCCATATACAGACTTTGGCTTGAAAAGTTCCCTTTTCTGTTATTGTTGTTTGTAGTTCTCTTCAAAAGACTTCAGCACTGGCTGGGTTGACTGTGTTCAATTCATCTTCACTGCTGTGTATGTCCTCCACTTAAAGGCAGATGAGTTGACTAAAGGTTCTTCAAACATGCTGAGGGCAGTTATAAAAGTCAGCTATAAAACAGTGAGATAAGGGCAAATATATTGGAGTTGTTTCCTGTGGTACTCACTCCACTTGTATCAAGGATATTCACAAAAAAAGGGTAAAGAACAGCAACACAACAGGCTTTTTAGCAGGGCTAATTCATATTCAGATTCATTAATTTGAAATAAAATCACCACCACATTTTCTTGCAGCAGAGAAAAGCAGCATGAAGGGCACAGGCAAGTGAACAAAACTTCTTGATCTTAGCATCCGAATGCATTTATCGAGTACGTAAAATTTTTGACATAGATCTCTCTGAAACTGTACAAATGCACAGTACAGCTCAACAGGAGGGAGGAACTGCATTCTCTCCTCTGTGTGCATGCTGCTATGTACAGTATGAGTGTGTATTAATACATATGAATTAAGGATCCTAAATTTTCCACTTGTATTACAGGCCATCTCCCGCCCCACAGGGTGAATCCCACTGAACAACACTGAGTTCCTACAAAAAAGACATTCTTTTCCTCCTGTCCAGGTGGAACAGTAAGGCCCCACAGTGGAAATCATGGTCCAGCCAGCTTCAGCAAGAGCATGATTTCACACCGTGACTGTATATGTACAGATACACGTACACATGTCCACACATTCATTCTGTACATATACAAAAGTACACATACATTTTTACATTCTTTGGTGGCAAAATAATAGAAAAGCCCAACAAACCACAGGGTTGCACAGACTGTGCATCTTTGCTTAATGAATCTGCTTGGGACTGCTGTAACAGGAGTTATTTTGCCTCTTTAAGGACCGTTCCTTGCATTGACAAAATGCCATACATTTACAATGACTAAAACAGGGCACAAGGAAAGCCAACATAAACACAGCTCACGTAATGACAGATAACTCAGAGAGCCCCCTCCTACATCAACACACCACGAGAAGAAGAAGCCGCCATATGCTGTCACCTACAAGCATTCAAATGCTTCCTCAGTTACTGTCCAGATGTCATGCTGAGCTGTGGCACACCATTCTTCTGCCCTGGCTGTGAGGTTTCACTTTTTGTTGCTTATTAAAATTGAACTAACAGAGGACAGGATGTTGGAAGCAGCAGAGGAGGCTGGCAGCTCAATGCCACACCGAAGCGTTGTCAGCCTGTGTGCTTCAGATGAATGGCTCTTCTTGTTGCCACCGCTGGGATATCAAACCTGCATCTCAGAAGTGCTGATGAGGCCCAGTGCTTTGGCTTCTTCTGGTGTTAGCCCACTTTTTAGTGTCCTTCTCACTGGGTAGTCATGAATTCCAAAAGCAGGCAAAACAAACACAACACAAAACAAACCAACAAAGAAAATGCAAACAATTAGAATTGATAATTATACATGACTTCTACTCACAAAAACCCCTGTTAACATGCAAGCTCAATCAAATCAAAAGTTATTATGTACTCAGTGCCTCAAGTTCAGAAACACAGAGTAACGCCCTATGGTAAATTCACGGGAGCACAACAATTCAGAAACTCCACTCAGGCAAAAAGACATTTGTCATTTGATATTTAGTCAACAAAAACTTTGGAGGAAAAATACCACAGCATTTTAAGATTTTTTTTTCTTTGAAATTGCATCAGTTGATTTTCAGTCAATAGAAAGAATCATCTGCCCCGATACTTTATAGTATCATAAGGACTTTTAAAACAGATCTTTGTGATATTTATAAGGTTCCTTTGAATTTATCACTATTAAATCATATGAGACCCTTTAAATGTGTAATAAAAAAACCCCAAAAGACTAAAAACTTAACTACTGTATAGTTGATTCAATTAATTAAAACTACTGTTTTCATACATGCTCCCCTTTTTTCTGTAATATTTCCCCATCCTAGCACCATTCGCATCATCTTTGCCATTAGTAGTCTGCAGTATTTTAGCTGAATTTAAATGATAAATCTATGCCCAAATCCTTTTTCTTAATTTTCATAAAGTTTTCTGAACACTAGCACCGACATAAGACTTTTAAAACTTGTGATTGTCTTTTTTATTCAGAAACAAGTGACCGTGTGACTGCACACCCTGAGCATCAGTGTTCTAGTTTTACTGGTGCCATGATTTTCAGGCAGATGGACTTTAATTCAAGACACAAATGGGGTGTTCACTCCACACTTCGATGTTCCTCAGGTACAAAATGCAAACTGAGAAGTTTAAGCTGCATGCAAAGCATAGGCAGTGACTTAAATGTCAAACAGAATATACTTGAAGCCCCAAAATAGTGAAGTCTAGAGGCAATCAATCTTAAAGAAACCAATTGCAAATAGTGTTCAAGGACTTCTTGCATCGCTATCATTTAACAGTTACGACCTCTAACTTATCAAGATATTCAGTTCATGTAACTGAAACTGGGTGGTCACACTCAAGGGTTGAGCAGGAGTGAGACAAGGGAATGGACTGGCACAAAAAACAGAAGGATAAGATAAAGGAAGAATACACCATAGTTGAATATTTGATACCATGCAGGTAGAATGAATGATCTATGCTTGACAGTCAAATCACTTTCATCAGTTACCAAGGTTAATCAAATGAGCTGGGAATGCCATGTGTGCAGCTGTTCCTTCAAGATCAAACTCTTACTTGAAAACATTTTTTAAAGGCTCACTCCTTTTCCCTACAGTATTTTCATGTTTATTAAACACCATCAAGAGTCTGCATGGCAGCCTTTTATGATACTCAGTTTTTCCTACAATATTCATCAGCAACATCTTCTAAGTTTAACAATATTTAGCTTAAAGTCAGTCCTCATTACTGGCACCCTTTTAGACTTCTCAAATTTGACATCCAAATGTCCATGGTGACAAATGTTAATTTCTAGACATAAGCTGTGACTTAGGGTCTTAAGATCTCAGTGAATCACCAAATGCTTATTTCTGTATCAAAAGGAACTGTATCAGGAGTAGAAGAACAAATCCAAGAAAGCTGAAGTAAAAACATTTCTGTCATATTAAAAGCAAAGATAGTTCCCCGTGCAGTTCACCTCTATACCATACCCTCTATAACATGCAGCCAAACATGGACCTTAGCTAGCTTGGCCACCAGATAACAGAGTCATTGTTAAAAAATATGCCTATAGGAGACCACACTTTCACAGGGTGACTGCCTAGATGACATTACATCTTCCCACTTGTACAAAAGTGAACTAGAAAAACAAATGCAGAACAAATTTCCGCATTTTAGACACCTCTGCAGAAGTGTCAAACCAAATGTATTCATGGCTGCTCTCACACATATCCCTAAATCTCTCGGATCACACTCACTCACTCACTCACTCACTCACTCACTCACTCACTCACTCACTCTTATTTGCAAACAGAGCACAATAACCACTGTAAAACAAAGCTAGTTTTTTCCTGTGAGATGGTAAGACAAGAAGAGAACAGAATTGTTATTCTTGTTTGTAAACATTTAATAGGAACTGAGGTACTCTGCTAACACTGATTATGTACTGGACTAAGCAAAATTCTGCTCTTATTTATTACAAGATAAATCTAGAGCAACCTTCTTTAGGTCAGTACAGTTACTACTGTACAAATAACTGGGCTGAGACTGTATTTAACAACTGAAAGGGAAATGTGTGCCTCTGTAACTTCCACCAAGGAGAATACAGTTGTTTAAATTCCTCCATCAGCCCCAGTGACAGGATTACCAGTTTACTAGGAAAAGCCAAATGTATTTACAAAAGCATAGGTCTCTTTGAAGAAAATTACATTTCTTAATTTAGAAATCATAATCAGGAGTTAAAATACCATGACAGAAACCATCTTCATGGAAAAACAAGCAGACTTCTTTACATTAGACAAGATATCTCTGAATCTCCAGATGCCTACTTATCAAGCTTACTAAAGACTGAGGTCCTTGTGTGTTAACCTTTGCTGGCTGAGGAAAAGAAATACTGGATGCAGCATGTGACAGGGACAAGTGCCCTGTTCTGGGTTTGCTGTAAGACTCACATAAGGGAGGCCAACCCCAGACTTAACACTTCTTGTGCCACTGCAAAAAAAGTAGGAATGACAATACTCAATGGCTTGCTGGGACATATGCAGCTGTAATTAAACAAAACATCCCTCAGCTGATTATTCTAACTTAGCTCTCTGGTAATACAGAGAATGAAAACCTGGATCTAAGATAGTCCAGTGACCTAAGGTTTTAAGGCCAGCAGTTAGAAGAAAAGAGCTCCAAACAATGTAGGACTTTGATGGTCATAATGAGACTGTCAAGAAAATATTTAATAAAAAGCAAGGACGTGAAGAATCTTTTCAGTGACAGAATAACTCCCATAAAAACTGACAGCTGCTGATTTGTATAAACTAAGTGTGTGGGGCCAAATACTGCAAAGTGCTGTGGCTACTGGCAAGATTAAAGCTGTCCACCATCAATAGGCATCTGGAAGGATAACAGCTGACAGAATCATGGTCAGACTCAAATAAGGGAATTCTTGCCCCTACAATGCAACAGGCCAGTCTGACACAAATGAATCCACTTGTAGTTTGAAGTATTAAGTACTTAGGGAGATGAAAGCAGTCTGATAAAGGGTCTCTTTATATAAAAGTTATATCTAATATCTACAAGTTATAGTACATTGCCTCATCTGAAGATACAATGGATGGGTGCAGTACCTGCAGTAGCATAAGAACTAGCCCCACTATTCTCTGCACTGGCTTGTAGAATATGGAGGCTTGTGGGTAACAAAGGCAGGAGAAAGCTGAGTTATCTACCGGAGCAGGAACTACTCTGAGAGGTGGATAAACCTTGTCTAGACATTCTATTAAACAGATGTCCTCAGTCATTTGTCTATTTCCTCATAAAGTGATTGGTAGGGTTCCTCTATCTTAGGTCATGAACATATTCAGTCATGAAAACTGAATGCAGGGACATATTTTCTTTCCATGTTTTATAGGCAATGCAAAATTACATTTCTCAAACGAGATCTTCACTCTCCCTGTTTCACTGAACTCTCTCACGTCTCTAACTGGACTAGACATAATATCTTGGCTTGTAAAACTCTTGGCCTGCTGCAGATCACATTAAACTGAGTTATGGAATGTATTTTGGAGGCAGTGAAAATAAAAATAAGACTTTCAAATGACCTTTTAGGTTCTTCAAGCAATTTTTAAAACATTTGCTAAAGAAACATAACATAGAAAGAAAATAACTTCTACTCTTGTCACAAGCAAGACCTGCTGAGAACCCATAACCAAGAAACTAAATGTTGTTTTTCTGGGGTCAGAGGATACGATATTTTTTGTTAATCATGAAATCTAGAATTTTATTTGATATCCTGACAGAATGCAGCGTGCTTATGATGAACTCGATGAATTGGACTCTGCCTGTTGGGTCAAGATCTACACTGCTCTAGAAAAAAATTAAAAAATAGTAATTCCCTAAAAATAGCTTCATTAGAGAATATAATTATCTGGGGTTTGGTTGTGTTTTTAAAGAGCAAATAGCACTTCTAACTTCCTCTCTCCATACCTTTTTTTTCTTTTAAGACTCAACAAACAGTAAAGATCAGTCTGCCTGGCACCATTTATTCCTGCATTTGCAATGGTTTTTGGCATGTGTGTTTACATTTGTATGAGTCACTTGTAAGGCAGAATAGATATGACCATTCTCCCGCTCAAGCAGTCACAGAATGAATGTCATTCCTATTGCAAAGACGTGGCAGCCACAGAACTTTCTCACAGTCCCAGCTGCAAAGGTAGTGCAGCTGCTAGTTGCTAATTTGGAATGCAGAAAATTCCACGTGGCTGTAAATTACGCAGCAAGGACAGCAGGAAAGGCAGATAATAAGAGGCAATACAGGCCAGCTCCATCATCTCATTTCATTTATGTATCTCAGTTTTGTTTTGTGCTACCTATCCACACCCAGCTTGCACACTTAGTCTATGTTCTCATATATTTGCATGTAACATATTCTCTTGGACTTTACTCCAGTGAGCCCAGCAATGGAAATTAGCAACCAAAAAGTTCAATCCAGACAATTTTGCTCATATTTTCTTATTTTAGTCCTTTTCTGTCTTCGCATTTTTATGCCACTGTCTATATAATTACACATCATTGCTTAATATGAGTAGACATAACGGGTTAAAGAAAAATACTAAAACATTGTGTGTAGAGATTTTCTGATGGGTATTTGTAGGTGAATTTTTTGATTATATCACATACTTCTCTGAAGAAGTACAGACAACTGAAATGTGGTCTCTGTCTAGGTCAGCCACATAGAAAGCTCGCAAAACCAACACATTATTATGTATTACTATTGCCCTGCAGCTTTGCTTTGAGTCCTGTTGGCACTTCATAGATGGCACAAGTCTCCCAGCAAGAAATTATGTAGTTCACGACCACCTCTGTATGTAACTTAAGGTGGTTGTGACATAAAGAAGAGTCTAGCAGTGTAAAAGGACAAACTGGCACTTCATAAGGAAAGCTTAACTTGTTTTTCAACTGCAGTGGCTTATGTTATAGGGAACAAAACATAACATTGCTTTAGAGAACCTGGGCTGCATGAAGAGCATACGGATTTTAACAAAGTTATATTTAACATGTAGTTGAAACTGTTAAAGTTTCCAACTTTATGTGTTTCACAGATAATCACTGACACAGTCCCAACAGTACAGCAGAAAAGCCTTCTATGACAAAACTCTCCTAATTTTCAGGACTTATGCGAATTCCACTAGAAATACTTACTATTAAAAGCAATCCTGCTGCCATCTCTTTCATAATTTCTCCCACTTAACTTCACCAGTCAGAAATGATTCCACTATTAATAGGCAAAGCATCAAGAGCATAGAGCTCACCAGCAACTGAGTCTGAATGTAAGCACTATATACTGCTTTCAAGACCAGATTATACATCAACATTGCACAAGTCAGAAAAAGGCAGGAGATGGAATACAGAAAAATAAACCCTCTGACATAAGTGTTTCAGGCCTGCAGTCTTTACATTCCACTTGGAATTTTAAAATGATCCACTAGGGGGGTGGATCAGGCTTAAGAACTCTTTTGGAGAGTGACTTGGCAGAGGAATGTGACCAAGTTTGACCACCCGGGTTCTGTGGAATGCAAATTAATTATCTCCATCAGGAATCTATGCTGAGGAATAAAACAGTAAAAAGGCATCATCTCTACAAACCCACCAGATTAAAAATAACTGTGATGAAAACAATCTTGTAATTGCATTAATCAGGTGGTGTTATTCTGCCTAGAGAAGGATATATAGATATATAGATATATATAGATATATAATTTCTTGGACAAGTGCTGGGGCAACATAAATGCAAAACAGCTTTGTCTGAAAAATTTTTGTTCATCCTCTAAGAGAGACTTCTCTCCAAACACTTCTGACACACTCATCCAGGCACGTCCTGCCTTCCCCAGCCCTTCTGCTAATCTCCTTGGTGGCAGCAGAGGGCTCTCTTTGGCAGCTCCGTGCCCTTCTGGAAAGCCACACAGGGAGATCGGTCTTGTTCCTGCGTTTCTTTTGTAAAGCAGCTTGAAAAGCCGCCTTGTACTTCTCTGCCTTTTCTTGTTCTCAGTTGAAGCGCTTTGCACAAGAACTCGGCGATTTTGTCAGCCAGCAACTTAGTGACACTGACTTCTTCCTCGGCTGCTGAAAATCATTATCATCTTTCAGCAAGAAAGGATGATGTAAATAAGGAGTAAATTTCTAAGTGGAGGTAAAACTTGAAAGTCACTTTAAGACAGGAAAAAAGCAAACAAAACACATATCCTATCAATTTTGTGCAGCTCAGCCAAACATAATTTTAATATATTTTTAATACTCAGATATCCTACTTCTGGGAACGAATCCTGTGTCAAGAATTCAAAAGACTTTATCTTTAAAATATGTCAATTAAAATGAAAACAGAACATAACATAGATGAATTCACTTGATGCAGTGAATGGCAAACTGGCAAAAGTGAAAATAACGATTTGCATGTCTTGTAAGATGCAAACAAATGAAATAAAGTGAGATTTTTCTACAGAACTACAGTTGAAAAAGTAACAAAACTGTATACTATAGCAGAAGTATTTATATAGAAAATGTCAATGCCAATATTCTGTGACCTGGGAACATGAACATCTTTATTTTCTGCATGTAATATTGACATCCCTTATAAGTTCTTGTCTAGAAGCCCATGGGAAGCTGCCTTTGGTACTCCTAGTGTTGGAAACATGGACAAGTAGGTGAGAATGGTCTGCCATTCCGTCAGATCCTGCCATTCATTCTGTCAGACCCTGCTGTGACACAGGATTCACCTGGACAGTCCCATGAGGTGACAGCTACACTAAAGTCACTAGGACTACCCATTATAGCAGCAGTTTTCTTTTCATTCCTACACCATGTCCTGTGTGCTTGGGTAATGTAACATACACATCCATGTGAATGTCTGTGTAGTGTTCATCTCTCTCTTCTCCCTGTGAACTAAAATAAGCAGGGATAAAAGATATGTATTTTTTGTAAACATTGCATATTTAATTATGATTTCCCAGATCAATGCAATGGCTGCTCACCCTTTTGCCAGTTGCTGTATTAAAACAATGCTGCTCAATTTTGAGCAAATACTAAAATCCACAGTATCTCTAGTACCAGTACTGGAATCCAATGTCAATTTAAGGAATGCATTTATTGGTACAGGCTGGGTTAATTTTATATCTGACTTTACTTATTNTAAAATAGTAACTGGAAAATGAATTTAAGTCTCTTTCAGAAGTAATTTTTTTACTAAATATTTAAACCAGCCTTTCAAAAAATGTTTTGTTTTGAAGACTACATGATGTAGAACTGTACAGAATGACTGGAAGTTTCCCTTACAGTGCTAGGACCAGGCAAACACTCTTGAACAAACCTTGAGGTATGAAAGATACAGTTTGAAACTCACAGAGACTGCCAAAAAATATACAGATACTATACATTTGAACACTAAAAAAGCAGAATGTCTATCCCTGTCTGTCAAGATCAGGTATCTTAACAGAAAGCTATAACCCCCTCTCATAATACACACAGTAAAGCAGAAACTGAACATTCATAAGTAAATGTGTATCAACTTAGAAATGATATTAATATCAACAATCACAATTATATATGTCAATATGCCACCAATTACAATGGACTAAACTGAAAATATGGAACCAGCCTCATGCTTTAAATAAATACACTGATTTACAGCTGTTGAAACTCATGGCGAGTGCTTTGGGTTATGCAAAATAATGGCTGTTATGGCAGTATTTGGTCAAAGGTTGGACTTAAAGAACTTGGAGGTCTTTTCCAAGGTGAATGAGTCTGTGTTTCTATGAATCTACCTCTCCTCTTTGTTCTACAGCTCTTGATGTTGGCCCCTGGCACAGATGAGATAGGGGACTACACAGCTGTAACCCTGATCATGTATATCAATTTCTACAGCTTACTGTGGTCAACTGCATTTATTATTAATTCATTAACTAATAAATTTAATTTAATGTTTGTATTTTTATTTATTGTAGATCATGGAGTTTAGTTCCCCATTTTTGCAAAAATCTTGCCATCCTAAGGATAAAAGAATGTGTTGCTTAAAAGGCATCCAAGACACTAGCTATCTCGGTATGTAATGGAAATAACCTTCCAGCTGCCATGTTTTGTCTCACATTCTGTATTCATTCAATAATTACATCTTATTAACTGGTTATTGACCTTCTGAAAGCTTAGTACTTTGTGTAAGAACAAACAGACTTTGATACTGAATACCATCAGTGATACACTTACTTTTTCTAAACACAAAGAATAGTTCCTAAATATGCATCACTAACTAGATTACTCTGCCCCCTACTCTAACTTCTGATAGGATCCAGCTACTCAAATCCTAAATAAGTAATTGCAAATTCTAAGTGAATTTTCTTGTCTTTAAAGCATTTTACATAAACTTTATTTTTGTAAAGTTTTAATTTTTAAAAAGTATAATTTCTATTAACTTCTGCTTTTAGTCAGGCTATAAATACCAGAACAGTCTCCCTGCTGGTATTTTGGCACTTCTGTATCTTTTCAAAGCCAGAAAAAGTAAATGGAGAGACACAGAAACAAAACATAAGAAAAAACCCCAAAGAAAATAAGAAGAAAAAGTTAAATAAAGCACCCTATGAATACTCAAAAATACACACCTTTGGATTCAAATAGTCTCCCATGTGTTATTTTGTTTGCTTATAAGCACGTTTATTCTGAATTGGCACTGCATGTGCTACCAAAACTTGTCTAAATCTGGTCTCCACGCCTGGTGCTTTGGCAGAGCTCCTTCCCATGTTTTGGCGCCTGATGACAGCATGCTGATTCTTATTTCACTTTTACTGAAGGTGGAATTTAGTATGAAATACCTGACCTTGGATGTTCTGTAGTTAAATTTAATCCAATGACCCTGAGTTTATTTGTCTAAGATTCAGATAAACTTGACTCAATTCCTATCTCCTCCACAGTCCACTTGTGTGTCTGACACAAGATTACTTGGGTGGTGCCTCAGATCCATTTCTGCATAATGACCAAGAATTGTTTTACTCCCTGTAAGCTATTATACAAATAAATCAATAAATCCTTATGAGATGTTTCCGTATCTCAAGGGTCTGTCATGGGGAATATTATTAGGCTAACACATGACTTCAAAGCCTGATTAAAGAACAAGGCATTATCATGTCTCCCGTCTCTCTTTTTGAAATATCACAAGTAAGTTTGATCGAGTTATCTCATTAGAATATTAGATTAAATTGTGATTCCAAATTGTGTTCCAAACCCATTTCTCTAACTCAAATTTAAAACAGATTTTCAAGAGAGAAATAAGATTACACACACACACACACACACACACACACAAACACACACACACACACAAATGTTCTGAGGTAAACAGTGTGTGGGGAAACAAGCCTCTCATTCTGCAACCTCCCCATGCAGTGTCTTCAGCCGCATCCAATAAAACCATCACTGCGCTACTCACCATCCAAGACGTCAGACCTGGGTCCTACATTACAGTTTACCATTTAGGGTCAGATGAAGATCTAGATGCAAATAGTGCTTCACAGTCAAGCTATCTTTAAAGAGCTATTTCCTTGATGCAGTTACCTGCTTGTGAGCAAGCCTAAGTCAAGATCCCCACTCTTTGACCACTGCTTTGACTTTAGGGAGCCAGAAGACACATTTTCAAGCATGAATGTTGCTAATACTATCAATTCATAAAGGAGGAAAATACTGGTAGATTCATGTTTTAACCTTACAGTAATTACTAGTCAGCTGGTCTGGTTTTACTACGCTGTGGTTTAATCAGCACTTGAACCAGATAGTGACTCCTTAGGACTTTCCCTTGGTCTTTTTACAGAGCCCTGGCCATTCACAGAAGTCAGAATATAAGCCTGTTTGGCTCAACACTCACAAGTGTTGCTCTGTCTATGCCAGAATTATTGAAAACACCTTCCATATGCTTATTCATGTTTATTTAACCGAAGTATGATTTTTCATGATGCTGACTCACAGGAATTGTATCATTTCCCTGAGACAGACTCATCTAGTTCAACGAGACCAACACAGAGATGGCACTGCAGCAAGAGTCTAAACCTGAGAAGACTGATTTTCTATTAAAGGATGAATATTTAAATAAACAGCATGGACAAATACGAAAACAGTGTTATCTTCCTATTTTCACAGAATCACAGAATATCCTGAGCTGGAAGGGACCCATTAGGACCACTGAGTTCAACTCCTGGTCCTGCACAGGACCACCCCAGGAGTCACACCATGTGCCTGAGAGCATTGCCCAAATGCTTCTTGAACTCAGGCAGGCTTGGTGCTGTGACCAGTTCCCTAGGGAGCCTGTTCAGTGCCCATCCGTGCTCTGGGTGAAGATTGTTTTTCCTGATATCCAACCTAAACCTCCCCTGACTCAGTTTCATGCAGTTCCCTTGAGTCCTCTCATTGGTCACAAGAGCAAAGAGATTGGTACCTGCCCCTCCACTTCCCCTAGTGAGGATGCCAAAGGCTGCAGTGAGGTCTCCCCTTGGTCTCCTCTTCTCCAGACTGAACAAACCAAGTGACCTCACCTGCTCCTCATACAGCTTCCCCTCAAGGCCCTTCACAGTCCTTGTGGTCCTCCTTTGGACACTCTCTAAGAGCTTTGAATCTTTCTTATATTGTAGTGCCCAAAACTGCACACAATATTCAAGATGAGGCTGCCCCAGTGCAGAGCAGAGCGGGACAATCCCCTCCCTCAACTGGCTGGCGATGCTGTGCCTGATGCCCCCCTGGACACTGTTGGTCCTCCTGGCTGCCAGGGCACTGCTGACTCAGATTCAACTTGCTGTTAACTGGGGCCCTCCAATCCCTTTCCACGACACTGCTCTTCAGCCTCTTGTTCCCCAGTCTATACACACAACTAGGGTTGCCCTGTCCCAGGTGCAGAATCCAGCACTTGCCCTTGCTAAACTTCATATGGTTGGTGATTGGCCACCTCTCTAATTTGTTGAGGTCTCTCTGTAGGGCCTCTCTGCCCTTGAGGGAGTCAACAGCTTCTCCCAGTTTACTTTGATTGGCAAACTTGCTTAGTGTCCCTTCCCGTCCTGCACCCAAGTCATTAATGAAGATGTTGAAGATGTTGAAGAGCACAGACAGGGCTGAGGACAGAGCCGTGCAGAACCCCACTAGGGACCAGTCACCAGTCTGATGTCACCCCATTCACTATAACTCACTATAACAACCTGTGAGCCAATTGTTCATCCATCACATATTTTCTAGTATGGAGTTTTGGGAGGACTCTTTAATTAAATGTACTTCAGTTAAATTTGTATCTTATGGATGACACTGCTTAGCCTTTATTGTTGCCTCAAAGCTGCTGTGGCTGTAAGACCTATTTTTTATCTCCTTCAGTTGGAAGCAATTGGCACCAGCTAGTTCATCATGGCGTGAAACTTTAGTAGGGTGATTTTCTAAGCAGCATTATTCTTTATAAAATTTCTTCTCTTACCTCAGTTCTTGTAATCTTCACAGCAAACTCTGCTTTTCTACCTTATATTAATATTTTTTTAATCCAGCTTTCTGTATTAAATAACATTCTTTTTTGACTATTTTTTGAAATCTCAATGGTGTCTTACACAGAGAGTCTAATTTTTATTTCCCCAAACCCACTGGTGCAATGCCTGTGATACTGTTCTGTAAGCTGCTAAAAATTAACTTCAGCTATATTCATTGAAATTTGGACTACCAAATAGAATGATTCTTAAAACTTCCTTAACCCAACTTTCCCTTGCACTCATTGTTTGTTACAGCACTATTTATGAAGGCTATCCTAATCTTGTAGGAGAACCAGGCAATCCTAATTGTTTTAATTTTTATTTCTTTGCTAAGTTGAACAGCTGTCTGTAATGTTATTAAAAACCTTCAACTTTCAATTTTCAACTTAATTTATATTTTTATGCTTTTAAAATACGCTGAACTGACATCTCTAGCAGCTGGGGTCTATTTTTTACACACAGATTAAGAACAGGAGGGAAAAAAACCAGAAGCAGCTTCCCATTGCAACTGGCCCTGAGGCTGTCCTTGAACTATTACCTCCAGGGGGTGACAGAGCATTTCAGTCTCTATGGCTCATTCAGTCCTGTGGTTTTCTGATGAACAAATATAACTGTAATGTTTTCTCATATATAATGTCACTCCAGTACATCTGGTAGCAGGTCACTGAACAGCTCTTGTAAGGCAGTGACTTCCAGTTGGTTACTGTACTTCTAATTGCCAAATTTTATCCTGAAAGTCTTCCACTGTGTAAAGGTCTAGCACAGAATTAACTTCTCTCTCTGCAGATCATCACAGGAACTAAGTTGTTACACACTTATCGTGTACCTTAGATTTCTGTAATCCACTTCAGCTCCCACTGAACAAATTCCTTCCTACCAGGTCTTAGTTTACTTCAGTCATATCACAACTTATCAGTGACCTTCCTATCTTCAACCAACACATACAGACGTTTCCATCTATCTTCTGTTGGATGACTCATTGCCTTATTTCTCCTTCCATTTCAGAGTTCTGCTGTTTACTCTGAGCTTTCAAACTCTTCTATGTCGTTACAATCTAACTAAGCTCTCTGCATACCAGATATGTTCATGCTGCTCAACAACCACAAAAGGTAAAATGGTGCAAATGAACATGTCAAAATGTCTCATTTCGTCATTACAAACTACTTCCTGACTTAAACATAACCTTTTCCATATTCATGTTTCTGCTTTCTCCTAGCTATAAATGATTTGAGTATCAGTTGGGGTTTTTTTACTTTGCATTTTTCTGTCTTTTTTATGACAAAAAAGATCTCTTGCCGATGAGAACCTTCCACCTGATTCACAGGAAATGTTTACAGTGCAACTGCATATAAATATTTTGGGTTTCTTATTTTGCTAAAAATGTATCTCAGTTCATGTTCATTGAAATCTTTGCTGAATGCTAAGTAAGCCTGACAAGATTTCCAGTTCTGCACTGAAAGCAATGAGACATATGCAACATGACGTGCAGGGAAAGTAATTCCTTTCCAGTGAGTTTTTCTTTTATATCCATGAATAGACTAAATACCAGGCTCATGGCAAAAGCCAAAAGATGTATATGGGAGCCTGAGATTGAAAGTGGTGAATCCAACCCATCAGAAAACAGGGTCTCTTTGCTCTGCAGATAATAAATATCATAGTGTCTGCTAATCTAAATCATTAAGGTATGCCTAAAAATCTGCTTTCTAAACTGTTTATGTGTTTCTACCTGGAATATCTTCTGCTCAATTGTTAACTTGCATCATGCATTAACAAAGGCTGATTTCTGTTCATGTCCTGGACATGACATATTATCAGTCCAGCTGAGTGTATTTTGAAGCTAAACTACTTCATTAATTCATCATCTCGGTATATTGACTATCTATCAGAGTGAAACAGTTCAGTCAAGATGTTCTCCTTCCACACTTCTGCACATGTCAGCTGAAAGGGACACTAAACTGCTGAACTTTATGTTTGTTTTGAAAACTGCCTTTTAATCCACTTAGGAGTCTCATCCAGATCTTGAAGAACAAATAAGCAAAAGAGCTGGATTCTATCATGATTAATTACAATGGAAATCAGTCCCAGCCTAAATATTTACTGAATGTTTAGTCCCTGTTAATCTTTTTACTGAATATTAAAGACAGTTCAATTGAAAAATATATAGTATTTTTATTATCCTCTTTTGTTTTGTTTTTCCTGCAGCAAGTGCTTCCTTGGGAAAAAAGTACCTGGTGAAAATCAGGAATAAGAGTTTTTTGTAAGTTTGTCCATGAAGACAGTGTTGGCCACAGAGGAAATATTTTAGCATGGGATAAACCATGGAAATAGACAAACATACAGGAGGTTTATTTGCTATGCACAAGCCAACTGGGGCAGTCAGCACGTGCAGAACACCAGAACTGTGTGGGGAAGTGGGCAGCAGCAGAAGGTGATGCCACAAAGAGGTAAGGCACAGTGCATGACAGAGAGTAAGACAGACAATCCAGTGTCAGCTCATTTTCTTTGCTTAGAGGTTGACTCGTCTGACCAGAGTGTCCATTTTTCCTTTGCTCTTGCCACATGCATAAGTTCTTTTCTTAGCATGTGAATATGCTTTCAGCACATGCTAGTTTATAGCAATATCAAATGTTTTTGATCACCCATTATGTTAGAACAGTTTCACAAAAAATAAAATCTGTGTGATTTTTCACTCACTGTTGTTGACTCCTCTTTGTCCTAACTTCCCAGAAATGCTAAAAAGATGGATGGAAAGGTAGTCAAAAAGCCACATATGGTGAATGACATTAAACACTAAAATCTTACATTCTCTGGATACTTATCCTTCTCATAGTAATTGCAGTAGTTTCTGCAAATGAGGAAAAAAACCCCAAACCCATAAAGTTCATCACCTCTTATACATTTTATTTACTACAGCATGAAAACAAATTCCTCAAACTCAGGTGCCGCAGCTCAGCCCCATGGTCACACTACACCATTGAAAGACCACCTTATAAATGTGCTACCTTTTCTTCCCAGTGGAAGTTAAACTCCTCTATAACCACTTTGCAGCCAAGCAGCAGTAGACATTTTGTTTTCAGGGCTGCGGAAAGATAGCACACAGCACGAGAGAGAAAGGTTTTAAAAGGCGAAATATCTCAAACTACTTTTTGCTTTATGAATAAATTCAGCTACAGATACAGCTATTAATCTTTATGCGAGTTCACAGTAAGTTACAGCATTTTAAGCAGGCTCCATTTGAAGTCTTGACCTGACTTCTCTAGTTATGCATAAGTACTGTCATCAGCTCTAAAGTACCATAAACCATTCTTCTCTTACTACTAAGGACATTTCAAGTTCTGTAGAACACAGAGTCACCCACTGCATACAGCACTGTTTAAACAATAGTAAGAGGAACATAAACCAATCGTAAGTACACACTCAAGCAACTACGAACTACCAATGCATGTCTGCCTACTAAAGGCTTGGTTCCTACACCGATATACATAAATATTTGCATGTTTCCTTATTTTGAGACATGTAATAGCCATATACTCACATGACTTCCTATTTGCTCGTGACCGCTTCCTCTCTCTAGGCACCGCTCGCTGGCTTGGCACTTGGGTGGCGGACTTTACAATGCGATCCATGATCTCATCTGCTGCGTCATCCGTTGCGTTCGGGGAATCGTCATTGCCAGCGTTCCATGAGCCGATACGGCCTGGGAAAGTCCCGCAAGTGAGTTGAGGGAAAAGAAGACCGAAAGTCTCTTGCATCACTTTGGTTTTGCAATTGACTTTTTTTGGAAATTACAGCAGGCAGCTCAGTCATCACAACTTTACTTTGACCAAAGGGGAAGACTCTGCCTAATGGAGAATATTTCTAAATAATATCCTAGACTCTTTGCTGTATCAGCAGAGAACCAAGAGCTCAAATGCAATTATATATATATATTTTTTTTTTCTATTCCTTTCAGCCTCAGAGTCTTGCTCTTGACCATACAACTGGCAAATGTCTGCTAGAGGCTGCCTATAAGCCAAGGATAGCTAGTGTGTGACCATGTTTCCATCTGCTCCTGTTACACAGACACTAGGAGACATGGCATGTGTTAGAGATTGATGCAAATCAGAAACACAGGTCCTTTGTACCAAAAGAGAGACAGAATAATTTTCCAAGCATCTGTATCACAACCTAGTGCAAAGGAGACATGAAAAGGGCATGAAGTGTGGTTTGACATGTATCATTGTCCCTTACACAATGATGAATTCACCTTCTCATCACAAAGCTGTATGTGTTCTGGCACAACTTCATTTGCTGTGTAATGAGCAGAAAAGGAAATGTTGTTGGCAAGCTCAAAAGCTAAATAAGCAATTTTGGTTAAAACCACAAACAAACGAGTGAGCCATGTTTCCGAATCCAAGGCTCTGGCACTCCTTACTCCACAGAGCTTTGTGTGACACATCTTCGGGTTCCTTCACTACTGACTGCTGTTTGTGTGCTTTTTGTTTGTAAGTAGTTTGAAGGCTAGTGTGCAGTGTGAACACTGGCGGCGAGCTTTGCAAAAGCGTGGGTATGACAGGATTGCAAGCAGCTAAAAAGTCACTAATGAAGCCACTCTACATCACATCCCTGAAGTCAATAAACAACAGGTTTGATTAGGCCTTTGCCCTGCTGCTTGTCTCCTGGCTCTTGTCAGGAGCAGTTGTATTACAAGAGTGCTTCTGACAAGCTTCTGTCTGGCTCACCCATCTTCTGCCTCTGCTGTTCTTCAGGGAAACAGGCTGACTCTCATGATCAGGACACACTGCTTGCTAGCATTCAATGGATTACTTCAGCTGTTCAGCTTGTTGCAGTGCTACTTGAACTATTTCATCTTTGTAGTTTAGGTAGCTGACTTGCTTCTTAAAATGTGGCTGTGAAACCTCTAAAGTAGACAGGATTATGGTTTCAAGCCTTAATACACTACACACACACACTTAGTGGTGGACGCTCTGGATGTGCTATCAGTCATAACAAAAGAGAGTCAAGAAAGTAAGATATCCAGATGCGAGGGAGAAGAAATACCAAAGTAGGAAACTGAAGACTTGGATTTTGGAGCATCACCTTTACTTCAAAAACACTTTCCATGGATTGCATGTATGGAAGGGGTGAGAGGAAGGCAAAAGAAAATACCCACTAACTTTGCAGTTTAGTAGGGAGGTGGTTAAAAGATTCACCATCTTTTCCCCATCCATTTTCCTCTACTCAATCATTCATGCAAGGTCTTTTAACTTCAATTTGAATTGCTACTTTCTACTTGCTTCTATTGAAAACAAAAAGAAAACCACATCATGGATTCCCTGAATGCCCCATTTTGCTTTCATGGTGAGAATAAGAATAAAAATTGGGGTGTTAGTGGGCAGTCATGATCATGATGTGAGGGGAGGTGGGAATTTCTGCAGGCTTTGACCCCTAACGCCTCCAGGCACTACTGTGGCTGTGATTCATATGTTAAAACATCAGGTAAATTCTTCTAGAACCTCCTGTCCTAAATTGGCACTTCCAACATGAAAACACTGCTGGGGTGTTCTCCTTTCCCTTTGACCTTTTCTGCCATGAGTGCTAAGCATGGGGGCCATGACCCAAGTTTGAGCCAACGTGTGGCTACCACACCACAAAAATCACAGAATCACAGAAGGGTTGGAAGGGACCCACAGGGATCATCAAGTACAACTCTTACGCAAAGGGCCCATGTGGGGATCAAACCCACAACCTTGGTGTTACCAGCACCACGCTCCAACCAGGAGACTTGCTGGCACGTACCTCGGCTGGCGCGGCTGCGCGTGCGGACGCCGAGCGCCATGGTGCTTTCCCCGCCCATGGAGGAGGTCTTCAGCACAGCCTTCATGTTCTCGTGCTCGGCAGCATCCTCGGCATACTGCAGGCCCTGGGGCTGGCTCTGGCACGGCGCTGAGCTGCCAGAGAACTTGCCAGACTGTGGGAGGAAACAGATTTGTTGTTTCAACTGAGAACAGCGCAGAGAACAGGCAAGAGTCTCGAGTGTGAACTGCAAGGAGGAAAGTGTCCTCCTGGTCTTGGTTTAGAGCGCAGCTATTCCCAAAAGAGTCCAGCAAGAGTTGCTCCTCTCCCAGAAGCATGCACCCTGACCAGAAATAAACCTGAAACAGGGTGACAGCAGGGAGCAGACACAGCCAGAGTCAAAACAGATGCATTAGCTTGAGCTCTGTAATTTTAACCTTTTATGCCTGAGAGTAAAAGGTGCAGAGCAAGGACTCGCTTTGAAACCTTCGATCCAGACTGGCCTGATCTGGGGTCAGGCATGACACTGAGGGGGACAGCATGAGACCCAACACAAATAAGAAATTGCTATTTTTTCTGTACAGCTTTCAGTAACAAGGCAAAATGGGGACAGTGGTCTAGAGAGAGACACCTTTTCCTCTTCTTGCCTCTCTGCCTTGTTGCACAGAAAACTCTCAGACTGCTCTACAACACAATTATCTAGAAGTAAACTTAAAATACATTAGCAGTAACCCTGAAAAAATCCCTGGTCCCAAAACACCCAGCCAAATTATTTCATGGCCAAAACACAAAAATTGCAGTCAGCAGTTAGAAGAACAAACAAAACCTTACAAGAGACTGAGGAATCTGCCCTCTGCTTCCCTGTCACCATGACTACATGAACAACAGCAGCTACATTAGCTGGGCACAGACAATGTGGGGATGCAGCAGTCCCACCACTTACTGAAAACAACCATCTAGGAACCTATGAGAACAGCAGAAGTGGGTCCTTTCTAAGGAGAAGAGCTTGCATTGTTGGGCTGCACTCCCTTTCCAGACTGCCTACAAAGGGCTGTGATGTTGGTATTCACTGCTATTGGTCTTATCTACAGAAAGGTCAGAGCACATTTAAAATGCAGTCCTGGTTGCAGAAAATACCAACCCTGCTGACAACAAACAGGCATCAACAGATAACAACACCCCTCAGTACTCTCAGTTGTATCAGACCACTGAAACACGTTTTCTTTTTCCTTTTAATCTTTCTTACTCTGAGCGGTTCAGCACAGATGAAAGGAAAAGTGCTGTACTCTCTTCTTCCTTTGCATAATAAACATTAATTATTCACTTGATGGTATCAGGACAGTCAGTTAAAGGGATGCAAACCTGCAAAGCCTTTCTGTCAGAGAATAGCAAATTGGAAGAAAAGACTGGGCCCTATTTTCAGAGCTTTGATCAAGTCCCCAGGGGTGTCAAGACTGCAAATTGAAAATGTCTAACCTGGAAATTAATAATAAGATGATTCTATTTTAACATAGTGACTTTTTGGGGTAAGGTAGCAAGTTAACTAAGTAGCAAAACAATAATGCCTACAAGGCATTGAGCTAAATATACCAGTATGAGACCTATTTTGATAGTGAGAAGTTTGTTTTCTTGTTAAAATACCAGATTGCAACATTTTGATGTGAAAGTATGCAAGTGCTAGAGTTTCACACATGAAATTAAAAGACAGAAAAACATTAGAGAAAAACTTCTATGAAAGTGCATGCCATTTTTGCATTAGCACTAGTCTCTTATACAGAGTGCATTATAAAGCTAACCAATGCCATCTCAAAAACCCCCCCAGGGATAAAGCCTTCGCATAACTGTTAGTTACTATTCACACAGGTTAGTTACATGTTGGCATAAACAGGCTAATTAATGTAATCTTTTTTTTTTTTTTTTTTCTGCACTCCAAGCTAAACAGCACAAATCATCACTGAGGGCAAAGCTCTAGAGCCACAAGTTTTATTTAATTTTCTTAAACTTCTGATGTTGCCATAAATTACTGCCCAAATCCCAGCTTCTTGAGCAAATGATCACTACTATGAAACAGTGAGCATTAAGCCACATTGTTTATGTTCAGCAAATTGAAGAAAGCTCTAATGGTGAAAAACAAATGCATTGCACAATAGATGCTCCTCAGTCCAATAAACCGTTTTATTATGAATACAGCTAGAACATTATAGTTCTTAAATTATTTATTCACTCCTTATTAATTTTTTACGCTTAAATTATTTATTCACTCCTTATTAATTTTTGACATCACCTTCAGGAGCACTTCATGACAGATACATGGCTCACCTCTATGATGACTGAAGTGTCTTATTCTCAATTTATACAGCAAGGAAAACAATTGCAATTTGCTTAACATCCTTGTATTCTGATGTTTTTGAACACTATAAAATAATACTATGTGGGGTTACACATCTTAATAATGAGTATGAAATTATCCTGTTAATCCATAGCTCAATATAATTTACGATCTCCATAACATTTAGATCACTGATGTTTTGCATAATGAGGATACTTTGCAGTTTAATGATGAGACATTAAGGAAAAGAAATGAGGAAACTTAAAATTATTATCGCCTCAGATCAGGATATCCTTATTCAAGAGGACAGGTATGCATATGGTTAAAGCTGATTGTAAAAATGCATTTTTATTGAGACAAAAAAGTATGAGAAAAATGTCATAGTCCATAGTTCCAGTTGAGCAGATGGACTTGAGCAGTCCATAGTATCTGAGTTAGAAATTAGATGTCACAGCACACAGGAGACATGGGATGACATGCTCTTTCAGAGAACCATACCTCAGCATCCTCTTCTTCATCGGTCTGCCACCGGAAACAAAGGACAGGGTGGAGAAGGACAAACAGCAAGATTTAGGAAAGACAGCATGGTCAAAGCACAATAGAGTAAGAGGTAACCATGGTACTGTTTATGCAACAGGAGGACATAAAAGTAAAAAACATATAAGGAATTAATTCCTTAGACAAACAGCCTGCTCCATTTTTTTTTTTTAAACCTAATTGTATATAGAGCAGATGGTCACTCTCAGCAGGGTATGTACAAATTTCCTGAGTTTTCTTAGCAAAATGATGAACTGAAACTACCCTACCCCTATCCCATCCTATTTCTCTCCTTTGAGCCATGCAGTTGTTTGCCCACTTTTTTCCCCATGGAAACTGAGAACACTAAGGAAGGACTCCCTCACTTTTTTCTAGCTCTGTTCAGCACAGGGAGGTCCTGGCTGTTGTTTCTCTCAGTGCAGAGGTCAACTTCTTGGCAATTCCTTCTCTTTACCCTTAAGTGCTTGTTTTTATTCCTTTTTTAATCTGGGGCTTTTCAATTTCCAATTTAACAGGGCACTCAAATCAAATGCTGGGTAGTCTTTGAAGAAATGCTTAAAGTTCTTCAGTAGCTGCCTGATACCTGAACCTGAAAATCAGAGAGATGCTATTATCCATTGTTATTCAGGGCTCTCACCTTCTTGTGTAACTGCACTAAATGCAATGGATATAAAAAAATATTGTGGAATATGAAGTGTTATTAAATTTGGGGATTTACAGGTAGCTGGCAAACTATTTAGAACTGTGTTCCCATACGCCTGGGGAATTCTTCACTGGGTTGTAAGACGCCCCACATGGAAGGTTCCCAAAGTAAAACACGGTTTCTCAAGTATCTGGGCTCCTTGTTTCCGTAATTTTCATTTTAACTGTTTATATAAAGTGCAAACATAGTCCAGAAATTTGATGCATTTTTTAATTTGTGGGTTTTGTTTTGTCTTTTTAGAGGAAGCACTCCACCAATACTGTTCCCCTCCCTAGTGTTATAAATACATATTTTTTACCTTATCTCCATCTCAGCTCTGATTTCTGTCTGGGATTGATACATTCTGTTCCAGAAACATTCATCATTAAAAGTGAAAGCCTGATTTACTTTGGCGCTCAGTTTAGTTTCAGCACAATCTCCACAAGAAGATTAGCTGTGAGTACTGAGCAGCACATTAACATTACTTTTTAAGGGTATGTTTTATTCAAAGAGTGAGATGCTTATTTTTCTTTGGACACAGTGGTACTAACAGAAACACAGGCAGTGTGTTTTGCAGAGGGACCTTGGCAGGTATGTTCCCTTTACATTAAAAGATCTATTTGTCTTTTTTTTCCATCCCCCGGGAGGCAGGGAGTCACACTATAAAGCAATTCTTCTGAAGAAGACCACTGTTCACTTTTTGGCATGAATAAGACAAAGAAGAAGAATGTGAAGTAAGAACACTCTTGTCTTCTAATCCCATCTATCTATCTATCTATCTATCTAGATAGATAGATAGCTAGATAGCTGGCTAGCTAATCTAATATATCATTCTTTACATCTATTTAATAAGTAAAAGCAGAAGAGCAAATTAAGCTAAACAATACAAAAAGGCAGTCAGGGCAAGGTAATATATAGCAGAGAGCACGCATTACAAGACTGTGCTTCAATCAAAAGTGTATTATATTATTACTTTATATCAAGCTAGATTTTTACAGGGAAAGTCCCAGCTACTGGCCTTCCTGCCTATTTAATCTAGCTAAAAGTGAATAGCTATGGACTTTCTTTAAGAGCAAGGTACACTGCAATTTCCCTGCTTGACTTTGCTCAGCTCCAGTACCCAGGAATTACCATTTCTCCTCCTCCCGCTCTGGGTGGAGAGCACTCACTCCTTCCACACCCAAAGCTACTCCAGTTCACAGGAGCAGTTCACCAGGTTTCCATGTCTGAAGAGCCATTTGCCCCCAGCAAATACTGACAAGAATGAAAATATCAAAATAAATAAATCAACTTTTTGTTCAGAAGGGAATCTGCTCTCACTCAGGTGTGTACATTCTGCCTTTTATTTCCATTTTCATTTCATCATTATAAATATGCTGAACACTAGTAATAAATTAGGAGTTTTGTAACATGTAATATTACCAATAAGCTGTGAAAGAATATTGCTATACTGAACACCACTTGCGGGCATAAGATGTTAATTTTAAGGAAAAAATCCTGCTCGATTCTTCTGGCATCCAATCTTGGATGTTGCAGGACAATCTGAGATCTCCCTCCTTCCCTCCCTCCTACCCTCACATTTTTTCTTTAGGCTAGCATTTCTATGTGGTGGATTTGCTATTTCAAAATATTATTTCTATTACATAGCAATTTTGGAATTGAAACTCTTTGACTATCATAAAAAGCAGAGCTTCATAAATCTGGGAGGCAGATGCTTATATTACCTACTATTATTAAAAATCATTAAAAAGCTCAGACTTGTATCTGTAATTGCATTTCTTCCCTATTTTGCTTGCTTGTTGTTTTTAGAGGGCCTGAAATGAGTGCTGTCATTGGCTAAAGCCAGATATAAGGTTACAGGGACTAGGCAATTTTCCCTGTGAAACTGTGGCAACTCACTGTTCTTTTTTTTCCCTTACCCCTCCCCTCCAGACAACATTCACCAAAATTTAAACTGATAGTGCCCAGTCCACTTCTGCTATTAAAGAACATATAAACATAAAGACATCTGTGGTAAAAGGCTGAAAGAAAGACTGAAAATATTCCCCATCGTGTTCCTCAGCCCTACTCCATTTAATTAGTTGCTGAAGCTGATGCAAGTTCTCCATGCAAAGAGCCAGCAGACTCTGCGTGCAATGAGCCAGCACCCTCTGCCTTCCAAGCCTGCAGGGGGGACTGAGATTTAAGAGATACGTGCCCTTTCCTAAAGAACTCATTTGGTTCTGGCTTATTCCTTTCCCACTTTCACTAAAATCCCTCTTCATCTGCCTGAAAACAATATACTGTAAGGTGATAAAAATGAGATCCCGAGGAAACTTTCAGAAGGGCAGGAGGTACATTTCAAATAACTGCACAATATTTATAGGTCACCAGAAGCAGAAATTAAAATTCCATATGACTACTACATATTGTAATTAATTTCTACAAAGAGCTTCTTTTCAATGTCAAAATCTCAACTTTCTTCTATCAGTATTTTGTAACAAGCAAACATACTGTCAGTGCAATACTTATCTATATTCCCTTTCCAATGCTTTCAAACATAAAACACTAAGAAAATCAAGACAAGATACAAAACACAGCCAAAACAAGACTACAATAAAATTCCCTGTTTTCATCATTCTTCACACATAAATATCTTCCATCCTGCTGACTTGGAAACTTGTTTTGAGGTAGGTCTAACTTTGAAGTTGTCAAAGGAAGCTCTCTGATAGTCTGATGGAACTTCAATTCTGTTTTACCATATACTGCAAGTCAAATGAAAGCTAAGTGAGGCCTTATTACTGGGCTACAGTTGAAGAGGTTTAGCAAGTTCTGAAATAACTATATGGCCACATAAATAACTCCCTTAAAAAACATTTCTATAAGGGTAATTTTAAAGAATGTTGGCTTTTACTCCGACAGGCTTTTTGGTTTTAAGCTAAGTAGACTGTTCTATAATTTGAAATTAGTGATAGGCAAAAAATGCTCCCTTTCTCAAGACCTGTGAGATATTTTCAGGTGCAACACTTGCTGTCAGATGGCATTTAATTCTTGCCAAAGCTCAACACTATCCTAAGCTGAACAAGAGATCTTCTTCCAATAATACTTTTGTTCTGGGAAAGGCCTTGGTGCCTCCTTTCCTCCATTTTCAGGAAATGATCACTGTCCCTGTCTCTGCTCCTTGCTGACTTGTCAAGCCTGAGCCTTTTTCTGGTTTGAAAGTGTCCCATTTCCCAAATTCCTGAACCCAGCCAGCTGTCAGTGATCAGATCACTTTTCCCTCTTGCATTTTCTGCAGGAACAAGATGCAGAGAAGCTTTCTGTGCTGCCACAGCCAGTTCTTCTGGACAGATAATACAGAAGCACTACATCATATAGTAGGAAAACATCAATTTCTTTGCATCTCAGTATTGCATAAACTAGTAAAAAGTATTGAGGCTATTTGAGGAAATGAAAATAGTAATTCATCAAATTCTTTGGGTAGTGCTGTCTAGAAGTTAGTGCCTCTAGAATATGTCAGGAGAGAAGCCATTGAAGAAAGTGATCTCAGTTCCCCAGTGGCAGTTTTGGAAACTTGTATAACTATATTACAGCCTTTGTATAAAATCAGAGCCTCTTCCTTAACCTGAGGCTAGACCAAAAGGAAAATCTTTTGATAATAATACAGGTTGAACATTTTCTCTGGATGGGGCAGATTTCCAAATGTAGAGGATATTGCCAGGAAAGATCTACAAATGATCATGAGTCAGTGAATTAAATACAATCTCAATTTTTATCAGTTTCCATACATACATACATATATATATATCCATCCATGTTGCCTGAGCAATAAAACTGTAATCAGCTTAGGGCTTTTCATACAAAAGCAGGGATAGCTTCATATGCAATGAACCACTTGCATCTAACCGAGACTTCAAATTTGGATTTTGAGACAGCCGGAAACTTTTATTAAGCACTGGCACTTCTTAAAACTTTATTAAAATTGAGTTGAACTACATCAACTTTAAAAAAAAAAAAAAAAGAAAAAGGAAAAAATGAAGGGGATTTTGAAACTTAGTATGCTGAGAAAACTAATCATATTTTAGTTTATCTTATGAGTATGCAACCACACAGTAAAAAAGTCTGCAGGACAACATCTACTGTGAACATAAACTTGTCCATTCTTCCAGAATCCCAAAGTACTCTGTCCAATTAAATTGGCTGTTTTGTACTTCAAAATTAAGAAGAAAATTGCTGCATGTGCATGCATAAATATAGATATCTACACATACATAAAAGTAGATAAAATAGCAAGATGAAAGACTATAGTAGAATATTCAATGAGGAAAAAATCCATTCAAGTTTGGTTATAATCACTTAAATGGCTACAATGATTCATCATTTAAATTATGTTCTCAATTAGGAGTCTAATTTCTAGGCTTTTTTTCTTTTTCATATTCTTGGCTATCAGGTAGATACAGCTCCTGTCTTCTAGATATTCTGGATACTGTGCAATTCACAGAGAAGCTCTTTTTGGATGCTTAATTTCAGTTTGTTCTCATCCTATACATTTGTACGAAGCAGAAAATATACACAATCAAGGAATTGCAAATTTTGTCTCCTAAGAGAACAGAGTTCATTACTTACAGCAGAAGAACCTCTAAGAATGAAAACAGAGAGTAACAACACTTCATATATCACATTCAATGAAAGAAAGTTTTAAAAATCCATGCTGTGGGAGATACATTTTGCCACTTACATCTGTTATCATTTTCCCTCTGGTCTTGTTTCTTTCCCTGTGGTTAGCTCGTTTCTGTTTTTGCTGCAAAACTCGTTCCCTGGTGGTGCGGTATTCCAGAGCAAATTCACTAATAATTTTGCAGAACTTATTGATGTTGACTTCACGTATTGCGTAGGGAGGATGGCCCATAAATAACAAAAATGAGTGAAACCTGGAAAACAATGAGTTCATAAATGTAAAGGGGAAAAAAATCTTTATTGATGGCCTCTGGGAAAACCCCCCACATTTCACTGCATCCATTTATTACTTTACTAGCTCCCGTCATTTCCTTTGTGCTACAGAATTTTCATGGATGCTTTGCATAACACTGGTACGTTTTATAATTAAAACCATGAAAGTCTAGCCTATGATAACTTTATCCCAGTCTACTTTCCCAGGCTGATGCAGGAGATAAGATGTTTATGGAACTCCATCTACTTTATATGACTAATTTGGCATGTGAATGACCAATTTCATTTCAGTTATAGAAAAAATATTTATTAAGTTTCAATTCTATTTATTTGAGTTAAGCAACTTCAAAGAGGCTGTTAGGATGTTGGGCAAAGTCTAGACAAGAAGAATGCAGATTTACAGGCTAGCAAACACAAGAAGGAAAGAATTTCTGGTTCACAAAAACGATCATAAAATTATACTATCTACCGAGTACATTAGTTTGGGATACTCTCAATTCACAGTTTTACTTCTTCTGCGGCATTCAGAGCTATTTGCAATTTTTACTACTGTTTCCATATTTCATGATTTACAACAGTGTGCTGAATGTTTGAAAATATATGGGAATTCCTTTTAACTGCATCTACATCCCTGATGATAAAAAGTCTTCCCAACCCTAGAAAGATGCAAGTATATGAATACATTTTTTATCAACTATAGAAGCAGTTGCAGGATATCATAGGAAAAAGTTAATATATTTCTTATTTGTAGAATGCCTATGATAAACACAACAGGAAACTAGTGAATTCCCTTCCCTTTCACAGCAATTGGCATTTCTGCTCATTTATAGCATAAACCCCAAGTCACTACAAAAACAAAAGAAGAGCTGAATCAATATTTCAAATGTGTATCCACAAATTTGGTATAATTTGGAATTCAGTTCCTAATTTTGACCACAACTTGGAAATTATCCAGAAGTTGGAAAATCTCTCACAATTTCATTAAACTCATCTGCAAATCCTGAGGAGAGGAATCTTAATTCTGTCTTCAGCTGCATAGGCACAAAACACATAGGCACAAAACACATAGGCATAGATCTTGCAAATAGGAGTGGTGCTGCCTACAAAAGAACTCATTGTACAAGACTTGTTTCAACTTCTGCATGACAAATTTGTCATTAATACTTCATTTTTTTTTTCTACAGCCTGTTCTTGTTTATCAGACAATAAGCCAAACCTCCTCAAAAATATCCCGGGATGAACACAAAATACAGCAACTTAACCATAAAGCTGCCAGCTTTCGGGAAATAGGAGTTAAAAGATGCAGTTATTGCACCTTGGAAATAAATGACTGTCTGGATAATCGCTTCTTTTAATTAGAAATACAGACATTTTTGGAGTGTGGAGAATTCTTAAATGGAGTCTATAACAAAGTATGCACCACATACAACTTGGTAAGATGCCTTGCAGGAATGTGATTTAAACATATACTAAAAAAACGTATTTATGATGTCACAACTTATAATTTTATCAAGTCATTTACTATCAAGGTAGTGATGTCACAAATCTAATTCTGTACCTGTTAATTATTCTTCTATGAACAATCTTCAGGATTATGATTCTTTCTGCACAATCTTTAAGGAACTCGGACATTTTTTGCTTTAAACTTGGCTTCATTTCATGCTTTGCTATAGCCTTAAGGTGATCCCATGATGCTTTGCACCGTCTTTCCATCTGACACAAGTTTTCCTGGAGTTGTTCAAAGTCAACCTGAAAAAAGAGAAAGGAAAAGAAAAGGTAACACTTGAAGTGAAAACATCTCCATTATATACTTGGATATCTAAACACTGCAGTGTATGTGTAAGAAAGGCTCAATATAGTGGCAGCACAACATTAATTCACATTATTAATTACTCCTAATAAATAAGAAATAGTTTTCACTGTTGCACTACATCTAGGCATGTAATGTTAGAGAGGAAAACTAAAAACAAAGAAATACCCATAAACATACATATTTGGCTTTAATCTTGGAGGCCTAACAGCTAAAGAAGGCACAATAAAATATTGTGATGTGTTTTTTCCCTTCCTAATAACTTCATGTCTGCACCAAGCAACTGCATGAGTCATTTCTTTCTGAGGTAATACAAAACTTTCTCTTTTTTTTAATCCTTTTCTCTACTACTCATAGCTTTTTATACCCTGTTTACTGCTCACTATTGCACCCCGCCAACACTTCTCCATTTTAGGAAGCACTTGGATCTGTTCCCTAGTCATGCACTGACTTGTTAATAGATCATCTAGTTCTAATCACAAAATTCACGGGCCAGAATTTTTTAAAGCTCTATTGAAAGTATGTGTTATTTAGTGATCTCAGCACTAACTTTCATCCCTTGATATACGGTATGAATTTACTGGCTTGTAACAATATCATATAACGACTTTGAAAGTCTCTCAACACAGTTAAAATAAATGATTGCATCCTACAGTAACATTCATCAGGAGAGAAGCCAACACATTCCACAGAAGGTGAGGGAGAGCTTGTCCTTTATTCATCAACCAAAAAAGGTGTTCAAATCGCAATACCCTACAGAAGACATTCGGGATGTGTTGCTAACAACTGAACAAAGTGCATTAACGATCCAGCCACAGCACACAACAGATGAAAGAAATAAAACTACCCAACATGTTCTTGAATTCTGAAGAAAGGAAAAAAATTATTTTATAGTACCACTTCACAGTTCAGATGAACTCTAGCTATAAAATACAGACTTAGCTCTCAGACTCTAAACACATCAGTGGGATGTTACAGTCTTGTACTCCAGTTAATTCCTTAATGCTAAATGAAAACCAGTGTCAGAGACAGGTTTTATTTCATTCTTCCTAGCTGTGTGCAGCCTCCACTGCCGAGACCTGTACTGAGGATAGCCATAAGAAATGCATTATTATTAAAAAGCTCCTGGTATTGATTTGATTTGTTTTTACTGTGATTTATAAAGTGATGAATTTTTCCTCTTCACAAGGAAATAAAAACATCCTTTGATTCATTCTGCTACTCAGAAAAGCCCTGCAGGCGGAGCAGCTGTGGGGTTTTTGCTTTCCTTATATCCATATCAATGCATATGTTTAAAAAAAAAAAAAAGGTCTTTCCAGATCAGTATTTTCACTGTTGATGATAAACACATTGCTGCTCTCCACAGATGGTATATCTAAAACACACATGGGGAAAAATACTATCATTCCTGTTAAGGTGAAAAAAAACCAAAAAGCCAAGGTCTAGGTCTTCTTACTCGTAATAATTATCCAACCTGGTTGAGGAAGCTCCTCAGTCCCTGCAGCTGAGAAATATACATTTATTGCATTTTATGACAGCTTTCACTGAAAACAGAATGAGTTTTAATATATCAAAAAGCTCAGAGGTCCAGGACTGGAGGGATTCAAGAAACACCTTTGGAGAAAACAATTCTGTGGGGAAGACGTGGTGAATTCCTGGCCCCTTGAAATCTGCCAACAGTCAGCACATTCACAGGAGTGGGAAGTTCCAGCAGGGACTGGGGATGACAGCTTGGTTTAAGGGATACACAGGAATTTTTTGAGCATAAAGAAAAATTCAGTCCTCTGGGGAAGTCCTAAGGAGGAGTAGAGGGAATGCCACCTGAGCTCTCCTGGGATAAACTTCTGTGGAGCACAGGTGTGCTTGAGGAGAAGTTGTAAACTCCTGGAAGGAGTAAAGCAGGAAGTCCAATACAGGATAATGTACCTTTGTATTTCCCACAGGCAAACTGTACCATGCCCACAAGAATGTGCCAAACCTTCATCAAATCTCTGGCTGCCACCTCTCTAGTGTTTCGTAACTTACTTGTGGACAGAAAGGAAAATACTTACAGGAAAATATCCAGATGTGAAATATTAAAAGACAACCAGGTATCCCACCTGGTATTTCATGAAGTGCTATTTCACTAGTGCCAATTTTACATGCAGATACAGAATCCGTTACATTTCAGTCTGCTATAGGTATGTTGTTCTGTTTAGGGTGTTATATACAAAAATAACAGTAAAAGTGATGAGAAATGATCCCCCAACTAAGCGTTCCTATGATAAGGAGAACAAGAACTTGTGTGGAGTAATAATGACAATTATTCAGTATATTATGCAGAGAGAAAACATGAAAAGGCATATATAATTCCATACTACCTCCCTGCCAGTCCACACAGCATTCCCAAGGGAGCATGGATTGCACCTTCTTATTTATGTGCTTATTTCCAACACTTTACTAAAAGAATTAATGCTGTATAATGGTAGAGAAACATGATGCCTTTTTTCATTCTGTCTTTCTTGACAGGAAAGATGAACCATTTTTTGCCTGCAGCTGGGTCATGTTGGGACTAAGAAGGAATTCAGATGAGCTGTGGCTCCAGGAGAGCTCAGCATAGAAGGTACTCAGACAAGCATTGCTGTGGATTGTTTTGTAACTATGCTCCCCTGAATAAAAGGAAGCAGTAATCTGACATAGTCATTACAGCTTTCCTCCTGGACAGCAGCATACAGATGTTGTGCCTGGCCCAAGGATTCGAAAGACGGTGGAAACATATTATTCTTCTTTCTCCACATGTACATATGCACAATAGATCTGCAGCTTGCTCATCCTGCTGTTACCTTCTGCTACAAATTTTAAAATTCATACTCTTCCTTTCCTGCAGGCAAAAGAGTGAGTGATCTTAGGCTGTTATGCAAAATAAAAATGTCCTTTCTTTCACACACTGTGTAATGTTTATTTTAATTTGTAAACCAATTTAGAAAAAGCAACTTTCTAAGTGCTTCTGAGATATATTTGGTATGTTTCTCCTTTCTCCTGCCAGGATCCTCTCCATTCACAGTCACACTAGCTGAAAAATATTCACAACTATTAGTATCTGTTCAGTCTTCTGAGAAGTGCCTTTGTAGACACTGTTGCATCAAGTGCAGTAGCCAGAGACAGTATATGCAAATAGGATGTAAAGACTCATTTATGTGGCATGAGCCATGCAGAGCAGCCTCAGCAAACTATTGCCCTAAGTCACTAATGGCCAACTTTAAAAATGCAAATCTATTTTTCAATTTGATGCACCACCATATTTTACACAAATGACACTCAGACCAAGAATAAAACCTTCCAACCACATGTCAGGAACACCAGTGCCCATTTTAATCATTTTATATCATTATTTACCACTTGCCACCATAGCAGCAGATGACTTTGCCATAAACAACAATAAAAAATTCTACCAAGTTTCTCACTCCAGTGGACTGAGAATTCAATACAGTGTGATACACCTACTGCCCAAATGACTTCTGTTCTCACCACTTTTCATCTGACTCAAAAACTACTGCCACCATCAAATGGCCCCACGTTTACTTCCCTACTCATTCAGGTTCCATGAAAATTGGTCCTTTAAAAGGCCGATTTTTTTCAAGTTCAAATCTATCCCATACATCCAATATCACCTGCTGCATATAAGAGTATAGAATTTTCTCATTCACTAAATACTCCAATCATTCAGGCAGGACATGTATCAGGGAGCCTTTCTGGTCTTTGGGTTGGAATGTTATTTCTCTGTGTGGCTGCAAATATCTCATGGCAACATAGGAATTGCAGTCTTTATTATTTGTTGGGAGAGAGGAAGGGCTGCTTTGAGGTGACATTGGGAATTAAATGCAGTAGCTCAAACCTGAAGTGCCTTCCACTATGTATTCCCTAGGGCAGCATATACGATTTCAGGTATGCATTGCCATCCACAGCAAACAAATGGAGCCACTGTGAGACAACAGGTCATTTTTCTTCAGCATTCCCTTAGCTGCAATGTGCTTTACACACACATCTTCTCTTCCAGCTAAATTTCCTCTAGTCTTTAAGCTAAGCTCCCCCACTACTGTGAGTACCAAACTGTCCGAAAGTCAAATGCTGCACCTAAATACACTGACATTTCCTGCCTCCTGTGTTAGCATTCAGCCCTTGAACAGTCAAAAATGTCACAACTGGATTGAAGTAAAAAAACCCCAAACAAATAAATGAATGGCAACTGAAGAAGCTGAGGTTTGTGCTTAAAAAGCACTCTTTTTCAAAATCACTGTATCCAAAGTTTTGTTCTGAAGGCCTGTGAATAACTTATTACATATCCACAGCATCCCTGTATAAGTTTTCTATTGCTTGATGCTCTGCTTACTATTTATTGCTACAGCTTGTTCCTTTTAGTGGTGAACATATAAAATCCTGATCTTTTCTGAGGAAGATCTGGATCTCTGCATTTTTATCCTAGTCACAAAGTGCATTAAAAACAAGATCGTTGCATTCACATTGACAAATGTTGCCTTAAATTCACAGTAAAATGGCAACTATTTTATTGTGCCTCATAGAAAGATACACATAATCACAGATGCATGCTTTCTCTTTTCAAAGTTCAAGATAGTTTCTGCAGCAGACCACAGCCTAGTCTGAGCTGTTTATAATTTAGGGTCAGACCGTTCATTCTCACATTATTACAGGGATGCGTTCTGGCACGGAACATGAAATCTTCTTCTTTTCCTGAGCTGGTGCAGTGCCAAAGGAAATTCTGAGAATTGCTCCTTGCAAACACACTGTCATCTGAGCGCAGCGACCTTCTGTGGCATGCGTTCAAAACTCTGTCTCCTCTAATATTTCCACACTGGCTTCCTTCACCAAGTGTCACAAGAATTATCCCAAGACCAATGTCAGAACAACTTGCATGCTGTGGGTCATGCATTTTAAGTGAAATAGATGTCAGCTCTCAAAAGCAAGCAAAATATAAAAGAGGTTCTGTCCAAACATTTCTACTTCTAGAGTAAAAGGTGGCATCCTGCGAAAATAATTTTGGAAATGAGAACACCTGAATCAACCCACTAATGAAAAATTAAAGGACAGAGGTGCTTACTGAGCAGATGAGTCTACCCAGTTATATACACATCTCCAGTGCATTTTAGTTCACTAAACAATAAATATGCCAACATGGGATCTTTTTGCAGATGCTGTATGGCAGTTCCCACAATCTGGAACAAAAAGGAGCAATATCACTAAGTGGTGGCGTAGGTCCCTTCAGAAGGTGTTATGTCACCTGCAACAATTCCTGCAGTCATGCCACTTGGAATGTTATTGAAACACCACAGTGCTGTCAGGCATATGTGTTAAACTTCATTTGCTCTCTTTCAGACAGAACCTCAAAGTTTCATATGCCATGGAAGGTCCTTCCCCCTTGCCCCAGTACGCCCTGCAGCCAACAGGATCTGCCTTATCCTGCACTGCCTTCACCTCTGCTCCTGTGAGTCTGTGCCAGGAGCTGGGGCAGCTCCAGCAGTCCTTGCTGCTGGCACCACAAAGAATGACACAACTGTAAAAAACTTTGCATTCCTCAACTTATTTTTTTCTTTTTTTCCTCATGGAAAATAATTTGGCTTTTGGCATTTATTTTTGTTTGAAATAATGTAGGGAAAACATACTTAACTGCACATAAATACTTCCTGTCAAGCAAGACAAGAGAAACCCCACTGAAAGAGTACAGGAGGCAGCACGATCTTCTCTACCTTTTTTTTTCCTTACTTTTTTCTCCTTTGTCTGATTTCCAGTGTATCAGGCAGCACCTACAGCTTGTCAAATGTCACTTCTGTTCCAGCCACCTCCTTTCTCCCCATACCTGCTTGCCAAGTCCCTTGGAGGGCAGCTTCCTTCTCCCCTGTGCATGGCTTAGTCTCATCCTCGGTTCTTTCCTATCAGCAGTCCCTGTCCCCTCCCCTGCGTTGCTAGCATTTTTTATTGCTTATTTTTAAAAGCTGCCTGCTTCTCCACTGCCTAGGCTCCACAACTAATCCAGGTGTCTCGCTGCAGGGGTTAAAAACCAGACAGAAGTTTGACGTCTTGTAAGTAAATCAAAAAAAGGGAAAGAAAAGGACAATTACTGGTTTACTCTATGGAGCTGGATAGCTTTCAGATGCACAGGGCAAGTATTTATAGGTTGAGAGAAAAGATGAATATTTTTTAATAAGTATATATTTTTCATTCACTAACAGAGAAGATACTGGTGCTGATGCAATCTCTTCTTAAGGAAACTTCTAGCAACAACACTTAGTTTAACTTGAGAAATCTCTGAGTCTGCTTCATTCAGCATTAGGTACATCAGTTCTGGTACAACTTCAGTGAAAAAAACCCCTTAAAATATGTTAAAAAAAAGGGCAAGTGGTTTTAATCATAGGATACTAAACAATCAGTACCATGCATGATTTAACAAATACTTTATTTTTAATCTGGAATTCTATCTTTTTTTTTTTTTCTATTTTTTTTCACTTGTGTCTGCTTTTTTCAATGCTACTTATTACTTCAGTCCTTCAATAAAAAACCACAAGTTTTGCAATAGCTATACCATTTTGTTTCTGGTCTTTCTAACTACTTTTTGGTGTGGCAGCCTGTTTTCTTTATGTTTTTTTTTTTTTTTCATGAACAAAGGTTCAGGAAATTCTCATATGATGTACATCTCGGGGAAGGGGCATCTCTGTTTATCTACAGGATGGGATTTGTTTAGCCTTTGTGGTTTCTGAAAGATGTTTGTAGACAAAATGGAGCTCAAAATACAGCCTAATCCACAGTGAAATATTAGTTCTCCTTTCCTGTCAGCTTTCCTAAACCAAGATTTCGCCTTGTCTGTGAACATTCCCTTGAAGAGGGCAGCTTGGATGGCTTCCATGTCCTAACTTTTTGATTTGTGGCAGCTATGATCAAGTGGGAATAGAGCTTGTTACAGTAATCCATCAGTGGTATAACACATGCAGGAACATCCCAAGGAGGGAGACCTTGGGCGTCACGGGGAAGGTTAAGGCTATAATTTCTCTTAATGTGATTTTGTCTGGCCTTTTTAGAATTTCATCCGCTTTGGGCAGGGCCACTAGATCAGCAAACCACAGACTGAAAGACTGGGCTCAATTTTGCACGCTTTTAGACCTAAAATTTTTTATAAGTGACAGCAGTAGGTTAAGCTTTCTTCCACTTTCTGTAAATGAAAAGTAGAAGATTCACTTGAGAGTGCACCATACGCGACGGTGAGGATCTTGGAAAACAAAGGCTCTTCTGTTTTATGGTAATTTTCATTTTAGTGATTAACTTGCTCCCAGTTTAATAAAAAAATTGAAATAACTTCTTAACAAAGAGAAGAAGCAGGAAATGAGAAACCAGTGTACCTAAATGTTATGAGAAGAAGTATCTCTCAAATTAAAAACAAAAACATAAAAAAGCTAAAATCTTCCAAACATGAAAAACCAACCTCACTGAAGGCAATAAAACATTCTAAACATAGGCTGTAGAAGAGGAAAACTAGGAGAAAAGAGATGGAATCCAAAGAGAAAATATCCTATGATATAAAACAAAAGCCACAAACTCCTTTATGGTATAAAAAAAAAAAAGTATGTAGGAGGTCTTGGATCACTGGGGATGAAAGAAACTGAGGAAGATAAAAGTTAGAGAAGGGAAGCAAGAATGAATTCTTTTCATCCAGATTCCTCAGAGGATGCTGGGAAGAAACATATTCTAGTACCTGATTGCATTTTTCTGTATTATTTTTTAGTAGATGTGAACTAATAGCAAGGTTTGAAAACTTGCCAACAGAATCAAATGTGTTAGAGGAAGATGAAATCTTATAAAGCAGTAAACTAGTAGAATATGAGAAATCTGACAGCAATTAAAATAAAGAAATTGAGCCACTGGCTGAGTATGAATATGTATGAAACTACACTTAGTAACTTGGAGAATCAGAGGATAGCAAAAGTTTCCACCTATCCTTAGAGAAGCACCAAGGGTGATGCAGAGGTCTAGGTTTTATTCCTGTATCTGGTAACCTGGCTGAAAGGACAAGTAACACAAAATTTAATACGTCAAAATAACCACTATATTCCATATATACTTATAAAACAGTGGACAGATAAGAGTAAGTGAAGAAAATTAGATTTCAAAATCTTTACAAGAGCCTCATGAGAGGCCACCTATGAAGTATGAGGTTAAGAGAGCAAAAGAAAAGAAGGAATACACATTGATTCTCATTTGATGACAGGGTTAACAGTAGGTGTCTCATGGTTTGTTTTGCACTTTGTATTTCAAAATTATCTGGAAAAAAGGAAGCAGATCAAGAGGGTAAAATCTACAGATGGTTAGAAATTATTCAGATTAGTCCTGAGGGAAGATTATTAGGGTTTGAGAGATAAGCAGTAAATCTGCTTCAGCAGATCATGCCCATTACTGTAGATAGCAATGAAGTGCACACTGCAGGCAATATTAGACTCCTTTGTGCAGCGGGCTGAGTTCTGAATAGCTTGATGAGCTCAGGAGACTGCCTGGATGTCCTTGTGAATTGCCCAAAAACAACAGGTGTCCAAAGGATAGCACCAGCCAAAAAACACAAGGAAAACCTCAGGACACCTAACAAAAGATAGCAGAAGCAGAAGGGACAAACATAGTAAGCATGTACCATTTATAAGGAGAGGCTGGAATACTGGGCTTACTATTTTTTAACCCATTCTAATGGTAAGATAGAGGAAAAGTGGAAATGGTCTGATAAAAAAGGATGTAAAAGGATCATGTAAGACTTAGACAAGGATCTGAGCAGCCTAGTTTGATTTGGTCTTGCACTGAAAAAGGTGATGGACCAGATGACCTTCAGAGATCCTTTCCAGCCTAAGTTATTCTCTTAAACAGAAAGATAAAAATGTTTTGACTGTTTAATATATTCAGACAGTAAATCCTGAAACTGGAAAATTAAACAGTAGACAAAATTATATTACGAATTTGTTGCCGCAAGGAATACACTAGGAGCCAAAATAAGATTTGGTTTTTGCAGTTTTTTGAAAAATTTCAGTGTTGTTTCCTTCCCCTAAACTGGCCCTCAATCTCCAGACAAGGTGGCCTTTGGAAAAGAAGTAATTTCTGTCTTTGATGCATATAATTAGAATTATGGCTCATGAAATAACATTTTTTTAGGAGAACTCTTCCTCCTCCTCCTTAGAAGCTTCTTGTGCTCTTCTTTCAAGCAGCTGGTATTGTCCACTGTCTGAATCAATACACTGGCATAGATGGATACTAGTATTACCTGCTGTAATTATTTCCATTTTCACATGAGACATGACTCCTAAACAGAATTTTTATGTTTGCTATCTCGCACGTTTACTACATCAATCAAATATTGTATTGTTTTTAAGGGTCATTCGTGAAATCTCACACTCTGAGAGCTCCAATAGTGAGTTTAGTGTTTCTATCATGTCTGCTAGCAGCAGTAATAAATAATCTGCATAACACATTGAGCCATTGACCAGACCTACGCATTAACCAGGGGATTACCATTTTTTTGGGAAAGAGGTGCTGTCACAAGTTTCCTTTATTTCTGTTTATCTTCCCTAACCCCTAATCTTGTGGATGCAATCTTCTGCAACCTACTCTAGGTAAACCTGCTTTAGATGGGGGTTGGACTAAATGACCTGCTGAAGTCCATCGCAGCTTCACCACTTTGTGATTCTGTGAGTTAGAGTATTTCAAGGACACTTTATTTTTTGAAACAATTTTATTAGCAAAAAATTATTTCCTTCCATTGTCCTTAAAATACAGCCAGGCATCTGCCTTAAAAAATAGATTCCCCCAAACCACAGAATAAATGTTTTTGAAGATACTGGTCAAATAAAGTTTTAACTTAAAAATAGTCTCTAATTGTTACATACATTAATAATGTACATAACATTAAAATAGCTGCCTAATAGTGCACTGATGAGGGAACCACCTGACAGAAATAAAGCTCAGAGGGAATTTTGGCAACTTTGAAATTCAGTGCAAATGACAGCGAAGCCACACTTATAAATAGTGCTGCAACCAGTGAGGAACAAAAATCAGAGAATAAAATAAAATCTTATACATTTCACTTCAAAGAGGTATTATAAAAACATACATATAGATGTATTTACCCACTGGACATACCTTGGCTGACCTAGTGATGGCCCCAATCTCTGAATACAGATCAGTGCTGTCTGGGAACTTTTCCACCACCATAGTGCAGACATGGTGCAGGAGGGATTGTTTGTGCACTGTGTCCTTGACTTCTGGAACCTTCTCGAGGTAGCTCAACTCAAAAGCTTTGGCCTGTAAGGGGAAGAATAGTCAAGAAATTAAAAATAAAAATGTTTAGTCCTTCCCATGCAGATTAGTAGGAAAAAATGATGACCATGAAGGGGAAGAAGGAAAAGAAGAAGAATCCTATGGGAAAACAAACTTATTGCTTTTAGTAATTTTTAACTTGCTGAAGACTAGGCCTAAAATCAGTCCATCTGCAGTGAAATGACTCATGACACAGTTCCCACAATTTGAATGGGGAGCATCAACATTAAATTTAAGGGAGTTACACTAGAAGAGTGCCTAGCTCCGAATTTCCTTCAGATTATGCTGAAAGGGACAAAGAGCACCCTAAAACACAAAAAAAAAGACAGGTTTTGTTTCCTAAATTAGTTTTCTGGTACAAAATAAACAGTGGGTTGCAATTATCATAATGGTTTTGACTTCTGTTTTTTTTGAAGGAAAAAGCTGCAGGGGAAATGCTGGGGACATCGGGCTTACGTTAGTTCCATTCAGAAAGTTCCCAATGGCTAGTAGAGTAGAAAGGATAAATCCCAAAGTTTTATTGTGCTCCAGTTGGTCCATTCCTTCCTTCAGGTCTAGCAGTGGTTCTGCAACTTCCTGCCATGAGAACAGAAACAAGAAAGTGAAGGCTGCAGTTGACTAGGTTTTAATTCTATGCTTTAGATTAATTACTGCAAAAAGTTCCTGAACTGGCGTCTTGCAGAGTGTAAACTGGCCATGTGTGCTGGCTTTCTTCCATATTCCAGCTAATAAATCACAAGCAAGGACAGCAAAAAAAATACATAAAATACTTTCCTAATGTTGCTCCTTTATGTATGCAATTGCCTTCCTTGTCCTGGGGATTATCCTGTGATTCCAAACAGAAGAGAGAATCAGAGAAGGGGCTGCTGCATTTGAGTTAGATGCATGAACACCCCCATTCCGCAACTGATAAAAAAGCTTCTTCTTTTTCTAATCTTTGAAAAACAAACAAAAAAGGTTAGAAATCTGGCTGACTTGACATTGAGACCCTGACTCTACAACTTTCTCCAAATGATGGCTATCTCTGAGTTTTGGATATGGTTTTGTGCTTGTGTGGATTTGAAACTGAAAAAAGTCCTTGCTGTAAACATCAAGCTTTGCAAATATTCTCATTTTAATCTTTTAACCTAATGCATCTTCCATCCACACATGTTATCTGAGTATAGGTATGTAAACTGATAAGACTTGAAAACATAAATTCTGTTCCATTATCAGAGAGTTCAAAGGAAGAGAGTGAGGGTAATTGAGTTGACAGAGCTTATTTCTCCATCTCTGTGTGAGGCTCACAGTTATTTATCTTGTGTGCACAGTAACAGTTCACATTGTTTCTATCTCCAAACACCATCCTAAGTATCCATGAGCAGCATTGTTTTCAGAGAAGGAAAAGACCTCAAAGATCAACTAGTTCCAACTCCCCTTGAAATGGGCAGGGAGACCTTTTTTCCCAATCTCCCAAATTTTTCATACTCTTTATGAGGCAGGAAGCCAAAATTAAGCTGTTCTATTAGACCAAGAGGCAAAGTAACTGAGAACTTCACTTTCTTGGAGACATACAACGTGTCCTTCAACAACTGTAGTGATATTTTACCATAAAAGATGAAAAAAAGATGAAACATTTCTAGTCACTACAGAACAATTGATTGCTTGAAAAGAATAGCAAATTCGAGACAAATTAAGAGATGTAATAGTGAACTAAGCGATTTCTACATCAGAGGAGAGGTGCTAAATAATCCAATATTTTATCAAGCTGAACTAAAATGAAGAAACTGCTGCATGGAATTCTTTGAGCTCCTTTAAAGTCAGGGTTGATTTAGTTTGTTTTATTGCATTATAGGGATGAATCAAAGTGCTCTTCATCTGCAGTAAACACAGGTTTCTGAACTATTTTAACTTTCAACCTGTTAAGAAAGCATTCCTAAAAGACTAATTTAAAGCATTCTCAAGGTGAATATAAAGGTGGCATAAAAGGCTTCCAAAACAGGCCATATTGGTCCAGAATTTCTGTCTGTGAGATACCTGGTAATGCCTAATACATGATTGACACACATGCACAAATGAACCCAACTATATGTGTGCAATGAATCCAGTGGTCCAGGGACAGGGAGGACATGGTACACATGTTCTGTACAGCTAATCTGATACATGCATCATTTACCAACCTCCTTACGTTTAGCTTTCTGCACCTATAAAAGTTTATGTTTGTGCTTTTCTGGGATGGGAACTTTGAGATGATCAAAATGCAATTTCCCATATTTTTTTTTTTAAATCAAGACTGGCCTGCATATAGTAACACATCCTTCTAAAACAACAAAAGGCATCAGGATCATACCATAAGGCTTAAAAAGCTCTGATGCACTTTGTAAAATTTTTAGACAGTTTAAGCATCACTCAGAAGTACAATCTTTTTGAACACTTACTTTGTAGCACACTGTCTCCAAGAAGACTAGAGTCAGGAGTAATCTTTCTGCTCAAAAGAGAAACTGAGCTAAGCCCTCTTCTTTACCAGTTCTACTTTTCTTATTTTACACCTGCTTATATTAATTTATGATCCTTTAAAGTTGTTAGCAATAAGGATGTATTTGCCTACAGTGATTTTAATAAAAAAATAATCTTATTTAGGACAAGCAAAGTTTCATTCCTTTTTCTTAAAGTCCCTTTGAGATAATGAAATTCGACGGCATTTGTATCATAAACAGTTCTGTACAATGAAAGAGTAGTAACAGTGTAATTTTTCAGAGCAATCATAAGTCTGAAAATCAAGTTTTAAAGTTGAAACTCTACCTCTTTTGTCTACACCTTTAAACTATGATACCAAAATAAAGGTGAGAAAAATTATCGTTCCACTAATGATCTTCAGTAGGCATTTAAGTTAACATTTCAAAACAGTATACACATTATCAAACAAACTATTTGGAAAGGGTTTTCCTTTTTTATTTTCTGTAGAGAACAAAGAACGAGTATTCATTCATCCAGTTCAGCCCCTCACAGCCTGAGGATGCTTCCTACAAATGCATCCTGACTCGATTTTGTTACTAAATTGAAGCCAAGAAAGACAACTTCGTTCATTATGCCTGGAAAGCTTCTCATGAACATAAACAATAGATCATTTAACCTGATTCTTGAACAATTCATGCTCTTTTCTTTCAGATTATCAGACATCAAGCTAAGACCTACTTAGGCAAAACTCTATTCTTGGCAAATTACAAAAGCATGTTCTCATTTATGAGATGCCTGGTCTTACTTCAACACCTCAGGTATTTCACACTGTTGATATCATGGACCATCTAAAAATTGCAGCCTCATGGAAATAATAGCAAGGTTCATTAATTTCTTACATAAAATATATGTATGACTTGATATATACTATGAGTGCATTCTGAGGTGCTATGCATTTGCCTTATTTTAAAATAGATTTAAAAAAAAATAAAGCAAATGCTGGACTAAAAAAAATGATAAAAACTGTGGAGCTAAGTGATTTTGGCACCTAAGGTTTGCTCTTCTGCAGATGGATCTTCTTCAAAAACATAGTTTCAAGAACAGAAGAACGTTAGCAGATCTTGGGACTCTTTTATTACCACAATGACTAATGCAAACTACTTCATTTTTTAAATCTGAATGCCCTTGTCTCAATCTAAGTAACATGTCTATTTACCTGGAACTTAAACTCTGACTTTAATCTCTTGTTACTGGTGAGTAGCTCACTCTCTCTTGTACCCCTGACATCCTCTTCAGCCCAAGCTGTCTGACCTATCTATGCTTGTCTGCCAGGCTTCTTATCACATGCTCCTCTTCTATTATCACAGTTATCACATGCTATTTCCTCTACCATTTTATAGTGAGTCCTGAACTTAGTCCTATCTGCTTTTCAACAGGGATAAAAATGTTAGTTCTATCTTGACTCCAGCTATTGCTTCTCTGAGTAATTTAAGTATTTGAGACATTTTATATTAGCATCTATTCTACATGGATTTTAGCTGGCAATTCATGAACTAACTTTGTAGCATAACCATTATAGGCAAAGCATCAGGAAAACTACCAGAATTTCTTTAGCTTTTAGCAGTGCTTCAAATGTTACTTTTTGATTGAGAGGACACCAGAAATTCTAGGTATATGCAGATATTAACAGCTACAGCTAACTCAGCCAACATGAAAGGTACAATTTAGCCTTGTGGTAACTTCAAAGCAGAATAACTAGCTGTACTAGAGTAAAAAAAGAAAAACTGGCAAGAAACTAATCATACCGTAACAAGTATTTTATCATACAAGTCAGAAATGTAAATGGCTAAGACTAGAATATTACAATTTAAAAAATCCTGAATATTAATATGGTTGCATTTCTTAAAATCTAGAAAGATGAGTAATCTTGATAGTATCATCTGCAAATCAATCAATGTTTGTACAACTTCTTAAATAACCATTTCTAGGTAAACATAAGGCATTTTCACAAGCACGCCCCACAGATAGAGATACAAAACTAATACAGGAGAGAGCTGCTTTAAGAGCAATGCATGGGGTATGCACCAGCAGTGCAGCCAGAAGAAGGCTCCTGTGCAGAGATTCTTGAAAGACCTTGTGAAAGGCAAGTAGCTGAAATTGCCTACACAGTTTCATTCTGTTTCACCTATGCACCAAAATCTTACACTCAGTTTTTGTAATTTTTGTCTGTGATTCATCACTAATGACAGGCACCCCAGTTATAGTATTACGGTGTTCTCTGAATGAATGACATCCATGGAGAAGGTGGCAACAACTGTCTGTGACTTGACAGAACACTCCTGAAGGATGTCTTATCTTTTATTTAGAATTTTGAGAACTATAAAAAAAAGCCTTTAATGGATGTTGTTTTTCTTAGTTCAAATGAATATAAGATCAATACTCTCATTTTATGATATAAGATTGAATACCGTAGTCCTCACTCAATTTTTAACCAAAGAAAAATTCTCATTGCTCTGAAGTAAGAATTTCCTGAATAACAACATCTGGAGAAGATGTGGTCAAGATTTAGCCCTCTTATTTGTTTCAGTATCATTACCAGCTAATTAAAGGAAGGAAGACATAATCTCCGATTTTCTTTTATAGAAGGAATAGATTATGAAGGATCATTTTAGTTGTTTCCTGGTTGGACAGTGAAACAAAAGCAACACATTTACCATTTCCTCAAAATACATGCTCATATAATAACAAGGTCAGGGAAAGATTAAGCAAAGTCTCGGAAGAGTCTCCACCCCTGCCACCCTGCTTCCCCTCACCTTTTCCACTATTTCATAGTCCATCTTGAAAGCCCAGAGCTGGAGCCTGGCGGAGAGTTCGCTGATGGAGGAGAGGGTGAGAAGGAACTGCTCGGCACTGCCCAGGGGAACATCGGGATTCGCCAGCTGTGCCTCCTGGATCTTTTGCTTTTCCTCCTCAGATGGGATCATGGTCAGGATTTTCTGTATAGGGAGACAAAAGGCAGGCATCAGTGGCAGGGCTGAGAGGTGTGAGAGTGCTGGATGCTGGGTGACCTCACAGCAGCAACAGCAGAAGTCCTCAACTCCCTGGCTGTTAAATTAGGACAGCACTGTAGTAACCAAGAACTAACCCATGCACAAGAAAGCAAAATGAGGCCTGCTATCTCACACACCTGCAGTTTGTTGAAAAACATATCTGGATTAAAATGTCTTTAAAAAAAACAAACAAACAAACACTGAGTACTCAATAGATATGGCTAATCATGGGATCAAACACTGAAGGAGGTAAAGGGAGACTATTTAGGACTGATCTTTGATCTTAGCAGCTTGCATGTGTTTCATATGTTAAAGTCAAAACTTAACATCTTTCTGCAAATTATATATGGAAGTAAGGGTAAAAGGAGATCAGTTTTGTGGCCTGCCATTTATAGCATGTCAGACTAGATTTCAAGGTCCCTTTTAGCCTCAATATCTATGAATCTTCCAGCACACTTGTAAATATACAAAAATAATGTGAGGACTCCTGTCCCTTGCTGTTCCCATAATTGCTTGCTTTTAGTTCAGTCTGGGTTTGTTATTTTTTTTTTTTTTTTTTTTTTTG
>VXBX01004441.1:102836-142312 GCA_013400415.1 Scytalopus superciliaris
TTTTATGAAACATGAAAACTATTGCAGCTTACTAGGTCACTCCTAAAAACTTCACCCTAAATGACAGCTTCCCAAGGAACAGACATTGAATCTAAAGTTGAATTATGCACTGAAAAACATACAGCCTCTTTTGATCTGAAAAGTCTAAAATTTTGATGAAAAAGGATGCCAATACTTTCAGTTTCTGCTGTCAGTGTTGCTCAAAATATTTAAATTTTCCCTTTAATTCATGCATTTTACAGGCTTGTTTATATCTGGCAACTTTCCTTCTCAAATTCTTGCTCTCTAAGGTATTGCTTCTTAATTAGTTTTTAACATAATAAATGCATTTTAAAATATAAAGGAAAAGCAAAACAACATAAAAGCATCAGATAAGTTGAGGTCTTTAACCTACTGATCAATGCCTCCTTAAAGCAACACCAATTTTTAACACAACTTATGTTTATTCATCTGAGGAATGACATGTTTTTGCTGTAGCCTTCTATAATGATAGAGGCTGTTTTGAAGGAGAGGAGAGAATAATAAAAATACAGCCAGAGAGTTATCAGACCTGCCAATCCAAACTACAGCCTTGTTCCAGTGCTGGACATAGCCAATTCATCAAAGCAGCACAACTGCCCCCTTCCAGTACTGACAGTTCCCCTGGCTGTCTGTATGGCACTGGAGCTAAGCATGGAGAGCAAGGGACCTTTCCGGGAGAAAACAAGAGTCAAGCAGGCAACTGATGTTCAATTTGTTGAACTTGGACTTATTTAATTTTAGCCACAGCATTTGTATTGCTGTCCATTTTCTTCTGCTGACTTCCATAAACATAAATAAAGACGTGTTCTTAGTTAATGTTGGCTCTGTCTCTCAGTTACAAACAACAACAAAAAAAACCTCCTTGCTTGGACACTTCAAGATTCTACCTCAAAAAATTATATCTGAAGTATCTGAATATCTGAAGTAAAAAAGGAAGAGGAAGGAAATCTCTCAATACACTCTGGTGCTTTTCCTTATCCTGTCAATGACCGCTTCGAAAATATTTTGATGTACACCTGTTCCAATTGATAGCATTTGTGTATTGATTTTGAGATTCAGGCATCCCTCCATGCATTCATCCACTCACACATGCTAAAATCTGTAACTTGGGTCATACCTAAAATAAATTAATTAATAATAAAATTAGATTTATAAGTAGCTGCTTCAGGGCATTTCTCAGTGCTTAACCAATACTCATCTAAAAAAGTTCACAAAAACCCCCAAACTCGAGTGTGAAACTCATAAGAAGAGGTGTTTTGCAGTGTCCCTTGAAGAAGTCAGGCCTCCTAATGCCTGCTCCTCTCTTCCACAACAAGAAGCCAACACACCCTCAGCTGAGACAGGGCAGCTTGCAAATAGGATCATACTGAACATCCATACATGGAGAGTTTAGCAGTAACCATGTGATGGATGAAAAAATGCTTCTGATGCATTTTTAAAGGCTAACACTTCAGCAGTATTCTCAATTGCCTCCTACAAATAACTAGGACTTTTGGCAGCTACCCAGGGATCCCACAAGTATTTTGTGGTGGGGCAGAGCCCTCACTCCAGAGATTTTGCACTGCTTTGGGGCATTTTCAAGAGAGCAATGAAACAGTATTATTTCCAAAGGGACTCTCCTCCTCCTTGAGCTTTATGTAAACACCACAAGACAGATGGAGCTAACAAAAAGCATTCAAGTCCAAGTTCTGCAAAGCTGCTGTGCTGTGCACTGTGGTATGAGAAACAGAGAATGCCAAGCAAAAGAGCCCATACTTGTGGTACCAGCTGCTGAGGATCAGCCCTGTTGCTGAAAGCCATGCCTTGATGGGACCAGAGCTGCTGGTAGTTCTCACACCATCCAGGGTGCAACTGCTCCCATAACAATGATCTACACCAGCACTTCTGATCTGCTTGGGCAAAGAACTCTGATCTGGCTGTTCATCATCCTTGGTGTGCCCCTGAGCTAGTCATAAAATGCTCCTATTCTTGATTTCCACTCTATGACTAATTTGAGCCATTTTTTTCAGTGCTGGAAACTGATGAGTACACCATCTGCCACTTTATTATTATTTTAATTTTTATTACTATTACTTTTTGAATCCTTACCAACAGTAAAAGTAGCATAAAAACACATCAGGGCAGAAGGTTACTGGCACCTAATGTGACCATTAAATCACAAATAGCTTTGAGTCAAATCATTAGTTCATAACAGTCTCTCCAGTACGGAGAATCACAGAATAGGTCAGGTTGGAAGGGACCACAGTGGATCATATGGTTCAATCTCCCTGCTCAAGCAGGGTCATCCTAAAGCACATGGCACAGAACTGCATTCATATGGTTCTTGAATATCTCCAGTGAGGGAGACTCCACAACCTCTCTGGGCAATCTCTTCCAGTGCTCAGTCACCCACACAGTAAAGAAGTTCTTTCTCATGTTCAGGTGAAACTTTCTGTGCATTGGTTTCTGGCCTTTGCCTCTTGTCCTATTGGCTGGCACCACTGAGAAGAGCCTGGATCCATCCTCTTGGCACCCTCCCTTCAGATCCTTATAGGCATTGGTAAGATCCACTGTCAGTCTGCTCTTCTCCAGGCTGAACAGGCCCTGCTTCCTCAGTCTTTTCTCATAACTGAGGTGGTGTTGGCAGCCTTCAGGTCCATTAAACAAGAATTGGTTATTAACCCTATGCTCGTATTCTCTAGTATGTGTAACACACATATTTCACCTCCATGCATTCTCACACAACTGTTCAGGCCAGAGGAAAAACCATGCACAAATAATGAAAGGAAAATAAGCAATTTTTTTCATGAGATAATTGACCCAGCCACTTGCTTGAACTTTCAGCATAGGGATCAAACTGCTTATTTTCTGGATTCTGCCATCCTTTAGTATAATCTCCAGAAGTTCCTAAGAGGAAAGACTTACAATGGTCACAGGGCAAAATTTATAAACTCCATATGGCTGAGGGTCATGGGCCTCTGTGGGATGCAAGGAAGCACCTAACCAGTGACTGCAAATAGCCCAGAGCCTCTGAGGAACTTAGCTGCTTAAGTTATTTCTTTCATAAGATACTGGGACTTCTCAGTGATGATGAAGTTGCAGGGGTGTCCTGGCTTTCATATTTGGTTTCAGCTGATCTTACCAGGAAAACAACATTCTGAAAAAAATTAGGAACTCAAATATCTGCTTGTTGTTGGGTCTTCCATGCCTTGAGGCCCACAAATTTGTAAGCTTTATAACCAAATACATGTTAGTGGGCATCTCATCAGGTATTTGACAGATCTCAGGAGGCAATTCAACTCCTAACAGGCTCTCTCACTCTCCAGCTTCCCAGGCAGCTGTTAACGAGCCACACTGCTGTTTGCATTACCTGTAGAAACTCTAAGAAATTGTAACAGCATTTGAAGTTCAGAACTCCACAGTAAATGAGGCTGCCTGCACTAATTTGATTTCAACTGTTCCAAAAATGATCCAATTCTGAGAAGGGACTACATCTAAAATGCTGATGGCCATCCCTGTAAATCAGGAAAGGACACAATTGCCGCAGTCACACACTCCACTTCCTCAGCTCTCTACTGAGATACATGAACATGCCATTGCTGGTCACAGAAACTGCAGAAGATGTTTGGTTTGTTTCAAGGAGAGAAAGAGTGGCTTTTTTTCTTTAAAGTCTGAAACTGATTAGGGCAGTGGTGGGCTGACTGAGTGTTCAGCCAGCAAGGAACCATTGAGGCCATTCTCTCTTCTGTCTAGACTTGTAAAAAAAAGGTGTTCTTTCAGGTAACATGAGCTAGCATGGGGTTTGAAACATCCCATTACACTTTTACAAAGCATTAGCTAAACAATTGAAACTGCAAATGCCAATAAACCATATTAACTATCAGAATAAAAATGTAAATACTATAATTGTTTCCAAAAAATCAAATTTTGATTTTTGTTTATACATGTCACCATCTACCTTTTTAACACCAAGCTCTCATTTCTTACCCCTTTTTATATCTCAGAGCTACCTAGACACTCCAAACACCTAGATTTCAAAGTACTTAATATAAGTATGGACAGTGTAGCATACCTGGAGAGATTTTTTAATTTCAAATAGTTTTACTAAAAGCTACACCTACTAATGCAGTCAATATTGCATAGCATCGAAAAGCTATACTGTAAGGCAAAAAACAATCCCTGTTAATTTCCTCACAGATTACCCAAATTTTACGCTGCTAAACTAATCGTACTCTTTGGTACAACTTGATTTTGATCCACGTTTCCTTACTGAGTAGCCCTTTACAGAGTGACCCACTCATTTCCTTTGCTGAAGACAAGCACCAAGGACTGGTTTGTTGTACTCCATTCTTGCAGTTGCCCATGATACATAAAAATTAGGTGCCAGGATTTTAAGTTTGCCTCTTTTGCTTAGCTCACAGAAAGACCTCATTCATGCTAATGAGGCAGTTCTTATTCTGCAGCGAGCTCCAAGTTGTGTGAACACAATGAATGCCAAACTTTCAAAGAAAGGAAAACACAAACAGTTTGGCAAATGTAAGGTGACAAAATTTTTTTTTAGCTGGACTGACGCATGCTTGCAAACACACAATGTGCATTCCTTTGAAAATACATTTTTAACAGTGCCTGCTTTGCATACTGTGTGGACTACATCTGCCTTTTTAGCGTCATGCCCACATTTTCGGCCTTTTTTCATAGCTCAGGGGTACTTAAAGCACATGGCCAAAAAATATGTAATATACTTAGGTAAGAGGAGTTTAAAATAACTGGACATTTTTTCCTACTTAATTAGACATTTAAAGTTAGAAAGTAAAATATGGATTACTAACAAGAGTTCAATGTTGCAAGCACAGCAGCATCCAGCAGAATGTAGGACAGTAGTGGAGGGTTTATTGGGTCACTCTGGACTTGATGAATTGGGCTATCACAAACTTGGAGCCTGCAGCCTGCTGCATCACTGCTTTGCTGCTAGAACTACTGTCAGCACTACATTCATCCACTGTTCTTAAAGGAGTCGCCAAGGTCAGTTTTCAGATACCATTCAACCCACTGAGGTGCAGAACTAAAGCCACACACACACTCACATGACAGTGATGATGCTCCTCAGCGAAGGACATAGCACATCCCAGCCAAGGCAAAGGATGGCTCAGTGACTTTTTATACTGTTGGTGCCCTGCTCTGTGTTGGATCTGATAAAAGCTGAAGATTATCCTGAATTACAGCTTCCCTGAAATTTTAGCGGTTAATGTTGTCACTGCATTACATTTCTTTTCCTGCTCTCTTTACATCTCTCTCTTCTGCTTACTAGATGTGACATCTCTTCTAGACAATTAGCTATGCAGAAAGGCTTTGGAGCATCCACTGTGATACAATTTTTAAGTTAGGCCAACTGCAGAATCTTTTTGCATACCAGTCTTGCCTTATTCAACCCATAGATAACCTATCAATTAAATTATATAGCAAGTGATGTTTTATTATCTGTGGGTTTTTTACAAATGAAGCTGATTCTTACACTATTACTGATTAATTCATCATTGCTACCAATTATTTCCCAGTATTTAGGAACCACAGATATGAACCAGAAAGCTTTCTAAAAATCTAGACTGAAAAGACAACCTCTCTCCCCTCTAAGCTAACTCCAAGGCTAAAGCAAATGAATGGACTGCTGCAGAGAAGAGAAACAGGAAACAACGCTTGTCTACATTGTAGACCAAAGGGGTAGTATGGAAAATTGAGGCAGGGCTCTGCCAAAAACAGTGGGACTCACAACAGTGCATTTCTGTATCAACCTGTGTGCTTCCTGGCCAATTCTGCATAGTTTAGTCCAGCCCTGTATCACTATAACATCTCTCTGACTCTGCAACAATGTACTTACTATAGGAAAAATCTGTAACTGGGGGATTGGGAGAGGGAGATTGAATTCAGTGTAGGGTTTTACCTGATAAGAACTAAATAAATATGAAATACAGAGGAAAAAAAACCCTCTTTTCTTCATGAACATCATCCTTCCCAACCAATGAAAGCTTCATCTCTTCAAGGGCAAAGTACCTGGGCTCTGCTCCACTTACCCTTTCTCTTGATTTCAAATGCCAGAATGATCACATTAGGATGACTCATAACCTTAGCATCAAGCTGTGGCCATAGACCTCAGAAACCCCATTTTCTTTAGCACTGGGCAAGTATACTAACAGTATATCATTTCCTGGTTTTTTGAATTCTTCAATTTGAAAGCTACCTGCATATATATTTGAAATTAAATTATGGGCTCCTGGCAGCTAATGGGAAGGCCACCCAGAGGAGGGTGTGGTGGTACAAGGCACTCACAACTGTGGCCACCACAGGTGGTTGGCAGATGGACAGTCCAGCGACAAATGTTGGCAATGGAAAGGGTGGGCTGTGCAGAGCATCTGATCTTCTCTTAAGCAGGCCAGAGAAAGACACAATTCAAAGGAGATGATACATGGAAGTTAATGAAGGTGTGTCATTTCTTATTAGGCATGTTATGTTGTACTTTTTATGGAAACCTTGCCTACAGCAACGAGATCTAACCTGTGGGCTGTGAGCTGGGCTTGGCTGGAGGGGTACTTCTCTCCAACACTTTAAAGCTTAGTACTGCTGACTGTTGCGGTGGGTGCACGGACTGGGTCGTGAAAAATTACCCTTTTAGATTGATCTTTCACCTTCATAATACAAGTAAAGTATGATTATAGCAAATAAGTAAAATAGTTTGGGGAAGAAACTATATTCTAGTAGGGATAAATCAAGCCTTGCCTTCTAGCTAGAATGATCTTTTGACTTAAATATTTCTTTTGCAGGTAACTGTTGGCAACTCCATTGCCATTCCAGCAAGCTTTCCTCATTTTCTTCTGTAGTCAGCACAGTGAAAGTGGAAAGGTGGAAATCATGAAACATGGTGCCAAACCCCTAAAAGGTGACTCTGAGTCAATACATGACCTCTGAAGTTCAGCTACTGGTTGAGATTTGCAGTTGTGCAGATTAGTCTTTCTAGATGATACAGGCTTATTGAAAAAAAAAGTAAAATTTGAAACAAATACAACCATAATGAGAAAAAAAACCAAACAAATGGGAGCAGCAGGCTTCTTTTACACTTCATAGAAGAAAAATGTTTTGATAAAAAAAATAATAAGCAGAGCTCATCTTGGATCTCGGTAAGAATATCTGCAAAGTCAAACATGTAATGGTAAAAATTACATCATCTATAATCTTTATACCAACTGCTTTTCTTCAAACAACAGTAACACAGAAACGCTATTTTGAGCAGAACTGTATTTGTTTTCCATTAGATATACAATCTAGAATGACTCCAACAGCTATCTGGGCATGAAAGTTATTAAATCCTGTACAAGTTGCATCAGCCCTAGTAAGTCACTGCCTGTTCTTCCTGCTCACAATATTTCAGTCAAGCTTGAGATAATACTCTGAAAATCTTGACAGGAATTAACAGGATTGCTACTCAAACTTAGATACAAACAAAGCAGATAATCAACACTTATGGAGCATGCCCAGCCTCAGGTGGATACTACATGCTTCTGAGTCCATGCCACGGATTTGACAAATTTCAGCACTCAGACATGACATACTTCCACTTCTCCCTCCTTCATGACAAATCTAGCTTGTACCATGTGCAAGATGGAAAAAAAAAAAAGTTTATTGAAAATGCAGTCTTGAAGATATCAACTGTTCTTTCTTACCTCTATTCCTTCCTTGTTTAAGGCATATTCGTCAAAGTTCAAAATAGCAGTCTTGATAGTGCGGGGAGGGGGCAACACAGTCAAGCCAATATTTATAGTGTTGCTTCGTTTTGAGTCCAATACAATGATCTCCTGTCGCTTCCCATCTGCAGCAGTTTTCTTGGTAAAGAAGAGAACAAGATTATTATTCCTCTGATCTATTTTAAAAAGAAAAAGTCACTCCTTTCACTAATGACTTCCCTTACTCAGGGAAGCTGACACTGAATGTAAATCTACATCATTTGTAGTCATCACAACAAGGTGAATTCTTCTACCACATCCTTGCTGGTATCAATGTGAGCTGCCAGGATTTAACCAGAGATATGAATGCTGCCATTCAAAGGAGAGCTAGCCTGAGAGGCCCCACAAGGGCAGTTCGGAGCAGGAGCTGGTCTGAAAAACACCTGAAGCTGTGTCTGCCAGTTGAGAGCTCTGCTGTGCAGCAGGACTGGCCAGCACAGGGCTGGTGGGGCAGCAGCCAGGCAGCCAGTGGGCTCTGGGGCTCAATTCCCTGTTGGATGCATACAACCTGGACTGGCCACTGGCCCTCTCTCATGTGTGTGGCTGGCTGGGAAACAGACAGGGCTTGCCAGCACTCTCCTGTATTATAAATCCACCGTGGGCATTGGCAAAGGAGCCATAGAGGCCTTTCTGGAGGAACTGGCTTGATTTTCTGACCTCTGGCTGCCAGGGGAAAGTTATTCTACCTTGCTGCTCATAATATGCCTGTCAAGACCTTCACAGATGCAGAACAATTTCACCTCTTCTGGGTTTTTTCGAAGTTTTATTTGAGACTAGGCATATCTTTGGATCTTACACTGTCCAATATAAATAATAATGAAATCACAAAGAACTAGCAGCATATGCTTTAAATTCCATTCTAGAGTACACCCAAGGAATTTCTTCCTCTTTCTCCCTGTCTTTATACTGGCAAAATGTGAACCAACTATGCAAGGTGACTCACCAACCATTCAAATGGCATAATGTAGAGTTCAATGTGATATTTGCTTTTATGCCTTAGCATGCCTCTCTTTCTCTCTCTCATTATCCTATGGTAGAAGGCGTCTCTTTGGTAGCTACATATGTTGTAAAAAAGGCTGAAAGATGAGAGGACTATGCTCCTCATACTCAGGGATTTTTCCTCCCTTTCCATATAACTGAACTGTGTAAATTCATTTTCTCTAGTTCTTCTTCCTTTGCCCTCTCAGAGATGGGCTGAGGAATGCTGTCAAACAGAGGAATGTATAGAAGTCCTGCCATGCCGATGCAAGCAAAGGCAGAGATGCTTCACTGCATACAAACCTGCAGGGCAGGCTGGAGAGATGGGACTGTGACCTCCCTCAAGACCCCTGGATGTGGTTTGTAGCCTCAGCAGTAGCAACCTCAGCATAGGTGCACCTCAATGGGGCAAAGAGACTAAGCAATTCCTCTTTCTCGGCTGCAGTGTAGCAGCCCATACGACTGTTCTGAGCAGGGAATTATCCATGGATTTGGGGAAAGCCCAGGAGGAGACTCTTACTGGTCAGGATTGTTTTTTAGACCATGAAGATTTGATTTTTACTTTCTTTGAGTCTGCACCACAGCCACTGAGACAAAAAAATACCCTACTGCCATGCCTATGTGCTGTTTCTGAATTGAAAGAACTAAGCTAGTAAATGATTTCATCAAAGTACCTCCAGCTGTGGGTCAGCCCATAATGGGGAACGCAGCTGTATCATTACAAAGATATCTTTTTATGGCATAGCTCAGTTTCTTGCTTGCACAGGAAAAGGTTTGCCCACCAGTCCTTGCAGCCTGCTTAGCACTTATTTGGCACCACAGACCTTTGATCATACCAGAACAATTAACATGGTATGACACAACTTCTGTGGGCAGAGGGGACTGAAAGCAAGTGCAATTTAAAGGAGCTGGGAACTACCACATGTGTATGATCTGTGAAAGTAATGAGTTTGTTTTTTTAAACTTAAAAGAAGCAACAATTTTTCAGTAAACAGGATAAATTTTAGGAGAGCTGAGATAACATTGGTTTTCAACATTTCTATGTCAGTTCTGTCAGAACTGCTCTCTTCTTAATGCCTTAAATGTATCCACAAAGCCCTCCTGAACTTTCCTTTCTTCAAGTAAGAGACTCCTCTTTTTCTTGGGGAGCTACCTGAAGGATGTGAAATGCAGTTTCTTCTTTAAAGCAGTAATTTTTTACTTCCTGAGCCATTAATCACATTTTCAGGACCACACTTAGTGGCCAAGACCACATTAAAAACAAACAAGGTTCACCAGAGACTGCTTCCTCTTGAGTTTGTATTTCACTAAGCCTTTTTTAAACCACCAATTTTTACCTTGTCCTTTGCTACACAGAATTACACAGCTCCAAAGAATTTATGCAAAAGTTAAAGGGCCAGGGGAAAGGAGTTAAATTTAGGCTTGCCACATGTGTTTTGGGTAAGTAAGCCTCAAATCTGTAGCTCTGTTTTTAGGCTCCAAAAGTTTGACAAGAGAGACATACTCATTTGGGGGACATAGGACTCTGACCTCTGGGATCACTGGGATCACAACAGTGCACTCGCTCCTCAGCCGAGAGTTATGACAGACAGATGAGCTGTACAGGGCAGGGATGAATGTAGGTTTTTTTCCAGAGCTGTAACTGCACATGGGATATAAAGCTTTGGGGTAACTAACCCTTTTCAAGAACGGGGGCAGAAGGGATTTTAAACCCATTCTGAGGACGACGGCTGAGTTCCAAAGAGATCCTTTCCAAATAGACAAAAGATAGAAGAAAAGAGATTTTACTACTATGAACTTTACTATCTTACCACTAGGAAAAGAAATGCTTTTTGTCTGCAATGAAATTGCACATGTGTAAGTGTCTGACTGCTAAAATAAGCCATAACTATTAATTTTTACAATATTTGGTGACTTAAATCTGTGCTATATAAATTCATTAACAGAGAATGACTTCAAATGCTTGAGGGAACAGTGAACTTGATTTTATATTTTAATGTGTCAGTATGAAACGTAATCCCTGAACTTCTGAATACTGTATTATTAAATACAAATGCAAAATTATATATAGAATACAAATCAGGTGGTATAATTTGTGGGAAACAAGTATTTCTGCAATGTATTAACAACTACAGTGAATGTACATCTTTACAAGACCCAGATCTGGCCAGATTCTTTTGCTTCTGTTGAAGACTGGGTCCAGATAAATTATTTAGGAACTGTTACTATCCCACAGAGGTGATTTGCAGTCTGATGAACACATAATCTAAAATGCATCTCTTTGCTTTAATTAATACAGGAAGCGGAAAAAGTTAAATAACTTTTCAAGTGGAAACACAAATAAACTATTATATATGTGCATCAAGTTAGAAGTATTTCTTGCCTTTAAACTTGCAGAAGTCTGCATCAAAAGTATAGGAAGAAGTCAGCAATGCCTTAATAGTAAGATGGCTTTTTTTTTTTTCTATCTCAATTAGCAAGGATTTAATCCTGGAGATTTAAAATGAAATTGTTCAGCTGCCAGTGATTTTTTCCAGGATAGATGTCTGCAAACTTTTTAAGAAATTCTGGTCCACATTTACAACTTGTCTTGGCATCTATTCAAACTGTAACAAATCCTTTCAAAAGGAATGTGTGTCTAAGCATGTATATACATGTGTACGTGAAAACAGATTTCTTAATTTTTCCCTCCTCCTAGTTTTTATGTCTGTGGCACATGATGCATCACTATATCCCTCAGGGTATACATGAATCAGCAAAACAATACTTTCATGCAGAACCAAGTGGATGGCAGAAGGGCTGAATAACATCTGATTCACGTGTGTCTGCATGTTTTCATTTCTCTTCACAGAAAAGTAAGTACTTTGAAGTACTTTGCCAAAATATCTGCTTTGTTTGGTGGAGTGAGAAGAAAGGAAATACTAGGCTGGCTTGGAGGGGTTACCTGATCACTCTCTTTCTATTCACAAATATAATGTCATGGTCCTCTATTCTAGAAAATAAACATTCTGCATCTAAAGGTGCTGCACTAACTACAATCATTGTGCAAGTTGCCCAATGTGGCATAAGTTTTCCTAAAATCAAGAATCTCATCTCCCAGCCCCAACCCCCAAAATCCTGTATTATATCCTAGAATTTAAAATCCACTTTATTTTATTACAGTCTATTGTATTTAATGAAAAACTTCTCATGAGCCAGGAAGTAGCTGTTTATAGCTGTGTGTTGTGGAAATCATAGTGAAGGATTAGAAACTGGAGTAAAATTGGTTACAGCTGTACAAAAGAGCATATGCTCAAGATAGAGCCAAGCCCACCCCTATACACTCTGACTTTGCCTTTTCTCTCATCCTTCTGGACTGTTCCTTTTCTATGCACCTACTTCCATCTCTTGCTATGAAATCTGGAGATCTGACTTTTGATTTGTTGCTCTGCACTGTCTTTTTTTCAGCTGAACGAACTGAGCTGTGAGTCAGACTTTACGATATTATAGAATAAACCTGTTTTGGATTGCAGCCATTGGACAGGAGAAACTAGACACAACGGGGAATGTACTCCCTGGAAATAAACCAAGCAGTCTGGAAAAAGCGAGCACTATCCTAATTTGAGTGCAATCTTCGTACCAAACCTCAAGTATTTTACGGATTCAGGGGTCTGCTTAATTATTCCCACTCTCATTTGATCTAAGGACCATCTCCTACTCTGTAAGACTTTCTGGTGTTCACCAAAACCAAGCAGGAGTTTCACAAGCCTGTGTAGACTTTTACTACAGAACTCCTCCGTCCCCATTGTCTTCTCTACAGAGACAATGAGACTTCTATGTCTGCGCTATGGGACAGGGTGGAAAGAGAGCCAAAAGTACAATGTCTCATGCAGAGAGCAGTTATTAGTTTCCAAGAGGAAAGCAGTCACCTAAATCATTCTTCAGACTTGCACTAATTTCAAAGAAACCTGCTCACTCATCTTCCAGCCAGAAGCCAAAAGCTGTGCCAAAGCATCAGGCAGGTTTGAGAAACAAGTGTGAGGAAGGGAAAACGTCCAAGGGTAGATTGGGAATGTGCATTATGAATAACTGAAAAAGTAAACAAGTCATAATTCCAACAATTTAACATTTTATCAAAATTTTGTGTGAGCATAAAAGATTAAGAATCAGCCAGAGTGATCCATTACAATACTGGCATTTAGCACAAAGCTAAATTTTGGAAATGGCAAAAATGTCATAATTCCACATTCAATTCAAGGAATTAAATATTTTATGGATCTAAGAAAATGCTCTCATTCCTTCCATCCATCTATGAACCATCTGTGGCAGATTTGTATTTACGGGGAGAGAGATGAGGAGTAGCATGCCATGACGTCACCAGCATTCCTTCCTCAGCAGAAAAGGAATTACAGAGAGAAATTAGTCTCAGCATTGGTCAAATGAACAATCAGCTGAATGTGCTTTTAAAGCTTCTACACCATACGTTTCAGAGGCATCTGTGCATGCATTCACATGCATCTCTGTCACAAAAAAATCATCTAAGAACAGTGATGGCAGGATCTACATGAGCCATCTCTTTCTGTACCTGCTGTTTGCTAGGTACTGAGTGGTTTGATTGTTGAAATTGCAATATTTCCACTTGGTCAAGAAGATCAAGAATGACTATTAGAAAATGTTGAGTTAATAACCCAGACAAGTGACATGAGAACTTTTACAGTGAGATATCCAGACTCCCCAGATTAAGAGTAAACAATAATATCTATGATACACAGTAGACATAATAACTTTCTCTGGCTAAAGAGAAGCAAAATACTCAAGGTGCTGACTGCTTTTTATGTCACTGTAAAACATACAGGCATACAGAGAATACACACAAGCAATTTATTTATTTTAGAAGAGATGGACATATTTTACTAGCATTTTAACAAAAATAAAACCCCATTGTTTTCATGAAACTGATTATTCTGCTTAGAAGAAAAAGAGTTTATGTAGCCATGAAAAACAAATGTTCAAGCTAATAACTTTTTTAATGCTCCTTCAAATTCCTACTTAATGTACCTATAAAAAGCTTCTTTTTGTTGTTGATGCTAATGTTAAACAGCCATGTCACCAGCCTTTGTGAATTTATTTTATAACAATACTGAAGAAGAGGGAATCCTAGACACAGAGGTATTTCCTGTGCCAGCTTCTATCCTAAAATCGCCACATTGCATAAATTAAGGATTTAAAATAGCCCTGTTCACCAGTATAAAACAAAAACCCAATACCCCTGCAGAGTTTAGCTGTAGAGTTGGTCCAGCTGATAATTCAATTCTTCAGAACAAAGCACATGTGTAGACTCCTTGCAGCAGATCCAGTCTGATATTCTAACCCTTCCACAAAATTATTAGGAAAATATTACCAAGTGAAGAACTGTCAGATATGAATATACACAGATATGAATCACCATGCTGTGACCTTTGTATGAATGTAACAAAAAATAATTCAGATTCCAATACCTAGTTTGGCACTCAGTTATGGACAAGCTAATGTAAAATTTGTTGGTATTTGCCACCTGAAATGATATTCCACAACAGGCAGACCTGAGAAAGGAAGGCAGCTTGGCACATACACCATCCTAGGCTCATCTTCTAGTGTCAGGCCATGGAATATCTTCCGTCATAGGCCAAGTTAGAAAGACATGCCGTAATTTCCACTGTTTTTATATAAACAACATAAATCATCTAGATCTAAGTCAGAATGAATACCAATACAACAGCAGAATAAGAGCAAACTGAATACAAGCTGTACCTTTGTGACAGGCAGTTCCTTGGATTTAGACTCAAAGAGATGCTCCAGTTTGGAAGTGTCCACCTTAATGGGTTCCAGTTTCGACCACAGGAATTCTCTGCAGCGTTTGTTGTTTTTACACTGCCACTCAAATGGCCGTACCTCATTCCAAAACAGACGGATGGTTTTCTTCTTCTTTATAAATGCTGGCTGACCCCTGGAAACCTGGGGTGACCCTAAACCCTGAGGAGTGCTGAACAATGGAGGAGGAGCCAATAAATTAGCAGAGGGTGGAGGTGGAGGCGGACATCCAAACAACGGGGGAGGTGGTGGAGGAGGCAAACCCAGAAAAGAAGGTGGAGGTGGAGGAGGGGGAACAAGGGAGTCCCCAGGACCCATATCCATGTCCAACACATCTACATCATCCTCCTCCCCCAAGTCTGTAAAATCCATGTCTTTAATTTTAAGTTCTCTAGGATTAGCCATGAGCTGATCCCAGATGTAATCTGATTCCTTCTTTGGCTGTGCTGGTGTTCTCTCAGGGACCTGTTCACTGATTTCATCTTCAGGCACGGCTGTCCCCTTAGCCAGCTCACCACTGTTGAATTTTTCCGCAAAGGCTTTCACACTGCCTTGGTTGTCCAGATTTCCGATCTCCATCTTTTTGACACTTTCATCTTTGGCCTGCTTGGTGGCCTGAAGAATAGAGATCCTACTGGCTAGGCTAGTGAGTGACTCCTCACTTTCCTCCGTCTCCTTCTTTTCCTCCTTCGCCTCCAGCTCCTTCTCCTCTTCATCCTTGGGCTTTTTGTTATGCGCATACAGCATGTCCAACATAAACCGCTTGTTGTTGAGGATGTTGCTGCACTGCTCATTCACACCAGCATCCTGAATGGTCTGTGACCATGGACCTGCAATCACACACAGAGATGGGAAGAGTCAAGGGAAAGAACACTTTTCAACCTACCAGAAAAAAAATTTGGGGGACATGGATACAATTAGTCTGAAACTGGGCAAGAAGTTACTGTGAAAATTTTGGAGTAAGTGACAGCACTGATATATGGCTCAATCTTGATTTTTTGGAAGTAATTCTCAGAAAAGGAATGGGAGAGAATAATGAGCTCAGTAGGGACTATATAACTCTCAGGATTTGAATGTTCAAGTTTCCCCTGAAATCTGTCAAGTTTCACTTTGTACTTAATACCCCAGCTCATTTCACACAGTGCATAAATTCTCATAATCTTTAGCATTCCAGCACGGGGCTTAAATATCATGACAATGACACAAAATAGGTCACCTGGCCATAAACTGGAACCACCCCAGGAAAATTTCAAATGAAAGAGCTCTTCCCTGCCTGATGTCAAGATCGACATGTAGCTGCTTCCTTCTCCTTACACCCTGCTGGCTAGGGGAGGACAGCTTTCAGATCTACCTGTTCCTCAGACCTCCTGGCTGGGTACCTGAGCCATCTTCACAACACAGAATATTGGAATTCCAAAACAGGCTATATACCTAGGGTACAGCTCTCAGGGTAACTCCATGAGCATAAGCATAAGCAAGATTTTAAGAGTTGTTTATAATATGAGAACATTTATAGACTATTTTCAGAAATGCTGCTCATCAACCACTGCTGCCCTCCCTGTTATACAATGGTGTTGAAAGACCAATGGCCTTCCCACATCACAATCATTTAACATGTCACTGTAATAAAGCTTCATCTTTCTGACTATGGCTTTTCTCACCAATAATATGCAAAATATCCTGTTTGAGACAGCACCATAAATAACAAATTGTAGTGGTCAAACTGTAAAAATATATGATGTAAGCGTCTCTGTGACTACATTTCCCTGAATATAATACTGCTAACCAACATGGATAATGTGTCTAAAAATTATGGTGCTTCATTTTCCAGTAAGCGTCAGTTGAAGTGATTAAACATGAAAAAAATAATTCTTCACACTTACTGTATTTCTTGTATGGAATTCTTTCTGTTCCCCATAGTCTTTACACATTTTATTAATACATTTTTCATAAACTCTGTTTATTTAATTTTATCATTTTAGTTTGATTGCTAGCCTGCCTTCCTTTTGGGTCCTTTTGTTAAAGATTTTCCTTTATACCTGTCAATTGCCCTTTTTCTTAAACTTCCATTTTATCTTTGTTTCTCCACTTATGCTGCCACCTTTTTCAATACTTAGGAGTTTTGAACATCTTTTACAGCTTCCTTTGTCAACAGAGTGGCTTTTTTACCACAACATCTAGTTCTGTGCTCTGAGAAGGGGTCCTCTTGTTGAGATCTACATCCAGGGCCCCACAACTCATCCCCCAATGTCTTCCTTTAAAATAACACTGTGTTGAAGTAAAGGGCCTCACAGCACAAAGTGTATGGACAGCAATGACTCTCACCTCTATTCAGATCAACCTCTAAACCATGTTTTAAAATGAGTTCAGAGGTTTAAGCCCAGACAAAACAAAGACTTTTCTTGACAATAGATACAACCTACTTTCCTGCAGAAGGCTTGACCACTTCCATTACTGCTAATTTTTCCTCAGACTTTATCCATGGGATTGCTTTCTTACCAATACTTGTCACATGAGTTAGTCTTTTAGATTTGTCTCTTAGGTAGTTACACTAGACATCATGATTAGACAACTCCTTCCCCACACCACAGATTTTACCCAGCTGTGCCCTCACAGAGGATTTCCCCCTACTCCCAGCCAACTTCAGAGATATTCCAAAATCCCACACGCTCTCAGTTTCACCAGATGGGATCCTTCAGGATTTAATCCCTTTGCAAAACTGCTCATCGAAATTTAACCAGACACAATCTCTAATTTAGGTTCCTCAAGTCCACCTCCATCTGTCCTAGCTGATCAGTGATCATTGCTGTGAAAACTCTTGCTACCTTGATGGCCTCTTCTTCCCTCCTTTCCACAGGTATATCTTTGAAATACCATTGGAGAAACAAGGCCTGTTGGAAGCCAAATTTGGCAGGATGGCTAATGAAGGAGGAGCCTGCACCAAGGACTTTATTCCTCTGTCCTTAACACATCTGGGCAGAACCAACAGGCCACCTCATAAATGGCAAACTGCTTTTTGGGAATGTCAGAACTGCTGGAGGAAGTGCTCTTGTTTGCTTTCTGATTCTCCTCACCTACTGGAGCAAATAATTCACTACATGAGATATCCTATATAGCACTGCAGAATAAATCTTTGGTCTACTGGTAATGTAGGTCAGTTTTAAGATGCTGGTTTTTCAAAAACAGAGAACATTTCTTAGCTTTTAACAAAAGTACCTAGGGAACTTTAAATTAGAGTGGTAACAAGCTGGTAACAGACAAGATGAGGAGAAAAAATCTACAACCTGTTCTCCCTTATTTGCACTTAGACTATCTAGAACTACATCACAGGATAACAACAACTTTCATCTGTCATACCTCCCCTGCCTTTCCTACAGATATACCCATCTACATTCTTTATGAGTACAATTTACTAATTGTAAATTAGTACAATTAATTAACTCAATCTTGGTGCTGGTTGAAAAGAAATTAGCTCTTAAATTCAGGACACAGTTCATGGTTTAAACATGAACACTGCAATCTGACAGTTTGTGAGGTAAGCCTTGTGATTCAGAGTTAGTCCTCTTCCTTCAGAAAAGAGCAAGACTGTTTTACACTTTGAAGCTCATCTTGTTTTATTATCTAGAATTCAGAAAAATTAGGACAATGTACTCCACTGTTCAGTCGGAGGAAAACTTGGGAACCAAATGCCCTAATTGCATGACATTGCCTTCACCTCCCTACTAAAAAGGGAAACGAGTAATCAACAAAGTCAAAATCTGCCTTTTACTCTCTCCCTGCCTGTGCTGCATGACAAACTCTGGTTACCACTATCTCTCCAGGCAAAAAGTTTGTTTTTAAGGTGTTTTTCAGGCTGTGCATTTAGAGGTATCTGATAGCATGTTAGCACAGTCCCTTGTCTCATTGATTTATGTGTAGAAAACCCAACTAAATTCTCTAGGAGCTAGAGACACAAGTTGCTGCAACATGGTGATTCAATAGTTAATGTATTAATCTTAGGGGAAGAAAACAGTCTCAAATTTAGGGAAACTTAATTTCATCAAGGCCCTACTGTCCCTCAAACATAGAAACCCCAATAAAGTCTGTGGATGTCCAAGCAGAGAGTAGACAAGATTTGGCCATAGTGAAGAAAGTCTAAAGACAGGCACAAAGGGTTTGTTAGCTAATTAATACAACACGAGAGCTGCTAATTTAACATTTTTTTTCCACCAGAAACTCTTCATTATTGAAAAAGTGTCACTTTACCAGTTTCATTGTCACTGGTTAACTTGTCCTCTCTCTCTTCCCTCTCTAAAGTGCTGCTTGCTGAGGATATACTGGATGCAGAGCAGTTGTCTTTTTCATTCACTTCCTCATTCTGCCTCTCTTTTTCACTGAGTATTGCACTTTCTTCTGGCTCTCTCTCTGGTCCTTGCTCCACCTCACTCTCTGGTCCCACCTCTGTAGCCTCTATTTCCTTGGGTGTCTCCGTTCCCTGCTTGGCCTCAGCCTCAGCCTCCTGCTCTGGTTCTGGTTCTGGTTCTGTCTCTGTCTCTGGTTCGGGGTCACTGGCACTCACTGGCGGAGAGAACAATGGGAGAAAGAGATTCACTTAACAAAGGAGTTGTCTCAGGCTCACCCCTCTAAGCGAGAGCAATGTGAGAGTTGTACAAGTGCCTTATGGAAAGAAAATAAAAAGCAGGTCCACAGCATTGGGAGCACCAGACTGATGAATGTTGTGTGACGACAGCGTTGCACGTGAGAGTGGCCTGGCAAACCCCCTCACTTGCCTTCTGGAGCCAGCCCGCTGTTTTTATACATACTTCCACAGCTGCAGTGCTGGACTCACACAAGGATTTGGACAAACCAGCAGGAAATGGGCATCCCACCTGAGCATGACATTGACAACTCAGTGCCTAGACAGAGCCAGGAAAGAAGAGATCTTTCAAAAAACAAAAAGGAGGGAGACTGTGCCTTTTGATCGAATTTTCTGTGGGTTCTGGAAGAATTCTTTTTTCACCTGATGAGGAACACTTCAACGAAAAAATACAAATATTAGTTTTAATAACACAGTTGAATCTCACAGTCTTGAAATGGCACTATCACACATTTGGCTGACAAAAACCATATGTTTTTTCATGCACATTTACTTCAGAATAGCCACATCAAAACTGCACAAAGTTTCCAACTGCTTGGCATATGGCACAAATTTAGTTTCCAGTAGGATGACATATGGCATATGATGAGCTTTTTATCAGTTGGCACACAGCAAACACTGTTGATAGTACATTTTGTTTCTTCCCTGCTTTATCACTGATAGTGAAATTAAATCATTCACCTTTAGGGTTTTTGACTATAACAGCAGATTTTCACATGCAAATATTCTCTGCATGCTGCAAAGAAACTGAAGAGCATCCACACATTCACATCAAGCAGCTTACAATTTTCTGAAAACTGAAACGGCCATGCAAAGAATGGCAAAAAAGGGCATGCATGTTAGTTCTGCACAGTCCCCAGATTCTCTCTGTACTAAATCCTGTGTTGGGTGGCTGAACTATAATGACCAAGTCATACTTGTTTTGTCCCTCTGTTAACTACTTTTCCTTACAATATTGCAAAGGAATCTTCTGGACTTCTCATTGTCTTTGGATTACATGATAAACAATGAAAAATTCTTCAAGAGCTACATGAATCTTTGAAGGAGAAAAATGTGTCACCCTGAAGTACAGGAATGCAATCCAAACATTTCAGTCCTCTAGTGAGTGAGTAAGTAGATTTATCCTAAGTATAAGCCAAAATAATGAAGGTCTCAATGCTTTCCTTAAGGCTGCTTCATGTTGCTTATCCCATTTTCTGAGAAACCCACACATAGAATAGTGATTTCTAACAATACTTGTGCTTATCTTTACAACAACACATATGTTTTCAACCTAGCTTTCAGTAAGGCATCTTCAGTACCACACTATTTTACTTAATTTCATATAATTTAAGGGTAAAAAACTGCAAATAATTTTTTTGTCACTGCCTTCACTGAAGCTAAGCTTCTACACTTTCACAATTGATTTTAAATGTGTACTTAGTTAAATAACTGGGCATGCATATAAAATACATTTACATAAAAGAAATGTACACATAATATATTTAATATATAGTTCTCGGTCACTCAAATCCCTCTAAGACGTTTTAAAACTCTTCCAGTTAGAAGCTTAACTTTGTCCTTCTTCTACACAGAGAGCATCTAGCAGCCTGATATCAGATATACAAGCACCTCTGCATATGCCTTGTTTCTCTAAATGTACCTTGCTTATGACTGTACCCTGGACACTGCTTAGGACGGAATCAAAATTACAGAGGGCTGTCAAGAATTTGGCAAACACTCCAAATCCCAGTGGTGTGTTTCTCACCACAACTGTCAATGTGTAGGTACAGTACAAAAGCATTTTAAAGTCAAGATTTGAATATAACTGAGAGGGAAGCTTAGGAATCCTTCAGGAGTTCCTGGAACTAATATGGTACTGTAGCATGAAAGAGTCTCAGCTTGCCTTGCTGCAATTGTACATACATACAAATGTCACCAATTCATCCATGAATAATCATAATTTCATATGGATCTTAGATGTTTCTCTCTAAAACACGGGCTGTCATGCAATAACCAAAGTGGTCAACTCTAACAGCTCAAGTGGAGAAAGAAGCTGACTAAAATGTGGCCAGGACTGTTAATGCTTATTGTACCTTTGTTGTCATGAAGCTACACTAAAGATTCAATGGGAAAAAATGAGGAGAGATGAAAGAAATGCTTGAGAAAATTAGGATGCTCAAAAGAATTCTGGACACTCTTCTAACAAGGAATATTCCACACATACCAGAAAGATGCAATAACTTAGCAGAATCTAATATACCGACATAGGCTGTTTTTTTTTAGTTTGAGGAGTACCAAAATCTAAGTACTTCTAGAATAAAACAAGGATATGTTGACACTCATTTTGGCTGCCCCTCTCTCTTGGGATAATATCAAACAATCCACCTATAACTCAAATCACTTATAAATAGTGAGCTAAGTCAGGTAGCACTTTCCTTAAAAAGCAATGCAAAAATCAAGTCTGTCAGCAAACACTATCAGGAGAACAAAGCCAGCAAGCTAAATATGTCTCCCTCACTTGCATTTCCATCAATATAATCCATTGATGATATTAATGAGAACTTCTAAAGTTAAAAGATGCAATTCTCAGTGAATGCCTGGTGATTGCCTCTTTGAAATTAGCTCCAACTTTAAGTCCTGTATCTACTGGGTCCATTTTCACACCAGACAAAATACTAAATGGTAACCTTACAGGTGGCAAGGGAGATAAATAACAGACCAGCCTCTGTTCCCTGTCTTCAGACTTCTGCTGGTGAAGAGTGCAAAGACTCAGGGAAGCAAGCATGGTCATATCAAAAAGCATCAATACCAAAGGCGTGCCTGAGATATTAAGAAGGGTAATGCATTTATAAGCAAGAGATACATATGTATATTTTTTTTTTCTTTTAAACTGCAATTCTTACACAAAAAACTGAACTCGGATTGTCAGATTCAGTAGGAGAGGTAATCTCTTTTCACTTGCTTATGCTATCTTTAACACTTTTCTCAAGGCTTAGCTGCCCTCTCTGCACTCATTAAAACAAATGACAAAACTGATGTCTTTAAATAAGCAGAGTTTTATTTGCAATTGGATTAATCAGGAGGAGAAAAACTGAACGTGGCTAATTTTTGCATCACTTTCCCACTTCTTTTTTTTAACCAGAATTCAATCTCTAAAAGTGTATTACTGGAAAAAAATGTGAGGATTTCTCAGAAGAATGAAATCTCCCAGAGAAGCTGTATCACATCACTAAAAGAGACAGTAGCTGAGTCCCTCAATGATTGTGTAAAGATTTTGTTGTTTTAAGAGATGGTGTAATCTGCATCTTCTGACGTTTTCAAGACTTGGTCACATTAAGTGCTAGCAACCTGATCTGCTATCATGTCATCAGATGTTGGTGACAGCCCTCTTTCGAGTGGGAGGTTATAGAGGACAGAAAGCTGTTCCCTTCTGAAAAGCTTGGCTGAGAACTTATAATGCTATAGAGGGACACAAACATTTCCTTTAATACTCAACTATAAATGAACTTCAAAGCAGACACAAGATGTTGTATCCTGATGTTAAGATCTCAGTCCTCCAGACCTATAAGCCCTCAGAGCAAAGAAACATCCCTCTAGGCCCACATCTAATCACCTCTCAGGGTAACTGATTAGCAACCACATCCTTATCTATTTTCTCTGCTTTCTATTTGGAGCTGTGACGTACACATGCTGAGTGTCTCCTGAGGATGCAAATAATAAGTCTGAAGATGCTATGCCTACCCATGACCTCTTGGCTCAACTGTTTGGGCATCACTTAAAGTCTTGGATGTTATCTACCTTCAGTTCCTCCAGCACAGGACTCCTCTTCCTCTGAATTCTGCAGGAATACCCTGTGTTTCTCCACCTCCACTCCAATCCTTCCCTCCCATTCCTTATGATGGTAAGAACTAGTGTAGAGTGATCAATAGTAGGGAACTGCCTCTTCATGCAGTCAGAAATGATCCTTCTTTGTCCTGCACCCCAGTTTCTCCTCTGAGTTGTATCACAGTTCCTTTGGCTCTACAACTGGGGCTGCACTGGCCTCACTGCACTCTCATGCTCCAGTGCTTTCCCATCAGCAGAGATACTCTCACCAGTCATGTTTTAGGCAGCATTTGAACCTTGCTCAGCTACCAGTATTTTCAGGTCTCCTGCTGTCCACTATGTGCACCTGGGTTGCCCTGCTTATCTCCTCAAGTACTAAAATAGCTGGTCCTTTCAGAGAAGGCTTCACCTCCAATTCCTTTGTGGACTGACTTCAGAGATGTCTCAGTTACTGTTGTGTCTCCTTTACTGCATGTGCACACTTCATAAAATATTCTCCAATGAAATTACAAATGAGTAAGTGGCTGCTCTGAAGAAAAATACTAAGTTCCATTTTGCAGTTATGGGACTGCCTTCATTTCCTCTAAATGCCATACCCCAAGTTTTACAAGAATAAGTCTTACAAGACTTGATTACTTTAGTGGAACCAATTGTTTTATATGAGAAAACACTTCAGCTCAGTAAATCCAGATTTTTATATTTGTTAATGATACTGAGACATTTCACAGTGTGAGACAAAGTTCCACAGACAGAATCTATTTCCTTTTTAAGACCAGTATATACTGGATGGCTACAGGATATTTCAGCACAAATGAAATAAAATCTGACTTTGAAAATCCCTTATTGTTTTGCTGGTACATGAACACACTTTTCCTTAGACTTCAGGTTCTGAATTCTGCAGACAAATATCACATGTCTGTTAACACCATTCTTGCAGAGTCTTTGGAGCATCCTATGCACAGAAACAAGGAAGTGTTGCCCTTCTGCAGTTTCATCCTTGCTTGGGAAGACGGTGATCCCCATGTTCAAAGCAACTGCTTGGGGTACAAGTAATCTGAGTTCTGCCCATGGCTCTATTTCAGCTTTTCTACAACTGGCTTAAGGAAGTTAGTGCTTCAGTTTCTCTACCTGTTAAGTCAGACCCACTTCATAAGACATGGACATTTTAATTCATCATGCAGCTTAAGGAAGTCAGATGACAGTATAGAGGCAATGGCACAAAGTCTATATTAAAGCTGTCAGCTCTTGGCTGATATCCAATAATCTGGCCACTTCCAGATGGAGTGCTCTGCCCACATGCTCGTTACTTCCTATGACCTTTCCAGTGCTTTTGGTAGGCCTGAAAAAGCAGTCATTCTCCATGCACAGATCCCACTGAAGTATGTAGATTTCAGGCCCCTGTTCTGGTTCTGTCCTGGCCATTTGCCTGCATCTGCTGGAAGTTTACCCTGCCTCATCCATATGTTCTCTCCTTTAGGTCCATTTGCCAGGCTTCCAGGTGCTGCCCTCCAATGCCTACAAATATTACCAGGAGTTTAGTAGAGATGTCCTGTCTATCCATGTGTTGATACCTTTGCCACATTCTGGCTGCCTGAAGTTGCCCTGTACACCTGCTCTAAATGTATTCTCCAAATGGATTGTGCTGCTCCATTTCATGCTGCCTTTTTTTTTTTTTTTTTAATGCTTCCAGGAGAAATATGTTAAAATAATCATCATAAAAGAGATACTTGCTCCCTACACAACTCTGAAATACTAATGGTGGAAAAATCCAGCTTATTTGCTCTAAAAGCAATATTGCACTCAAATAAAATGAGTCTTTGGATGTTTCTGACTATCAGTATTGGAGAAAAATATCCATGGGTTTTTAAGTTCAAATTATACCACTGAGACTCTTAAGGTTCCAAACAAGAAAACTGGGAAATATAATTTGGAAAATATATAAATCTAAAATAAATTTCACCTACTTAGTACAGTGAGGATAAACATATGCAATATTCAGTATTTGTAACTTTTTTCTTAAGTTGCCTTGCTTTATAGCATGCTACCAGCCATAACACTCAATAAAGACAAGCAGTGCAAGTTACAAATGCATTAATCACCCATAGCATGTAGCAGGAAATCAAATCAAATAAAAATGAATGATGGCAACAATTTACCCTCAACATGCATTCTAGCTCCCAATGTTAATGCAACATCATGTGGTGCAAATATAAATCTGTATAGTGGTGTTTTTTTGAGGACTGAAAGAGAGGTACATGATGCAAGTGGCAGAATGATGTGCATATACAAAATCATTGCTCTGTACACCAATAAATTATATGACAGCAAACCAACCATGCAAACACTAGTTATACTTTTTTTTTTACTAATTGTCTATGGTTTCTTTTAAGTCCTTTACGACTTGTGCTACAATTTTAAGAGTTTTTCTTGGTATTAAAAATAATCAACACACTCCCCCTACCTTCAATTCAAGATCTTTTCTGTGCTCTCCTGGAAAGTTATTATAAACTTGGCATTCATCTGTTGCATTTCTTTCAGAGAATCCACATAAGGAAAATCTCTTGGCAGGAATACTGTTTGTGTAGTATTCAGTAACTTCTAATATATAAGGAACATGATGCTAAAATTAAGACCCTCTGTATTTTCTCATTATTCCATTGTAATAGCAACAGACAATGACAGTATAAATCATAGCAATAATTAGCAGTGTATTCAGATTAAATGACATCTAAATCAATGCAAAAAAAAAGGAAATTTAGGAAGAAAGGATGAAACAGTGTGATAACCCTTTACTCTGGTACCCCATAGATTATATTCTTGCACTCAAACATCAAAAATCACAGATATCACAAGAGAAACTTTGATAAACCCACCAATCTTTCTTCTGCCCTCCTTTTCACATACCTTCTGAGGGCTGAGGGGTCCCACAAGGGGTAGAAGGGGTCTTCAGCTCCTCCTGGGACTCTATGGATGTTGGGCTGACGCACTTGGGTACAGGTGAGGATGGAGCTGAAGGAGATCTCAGGTTCAAGGACAGCTCACTTCTGCCTCGGCTTACGCTCCGACTCTTCAGCTCCTTCTCATACTCCTCTGCTGCCAACTTCTCCAAGTATTTGTATCTGAAAGTTAAATTCCAAAGGGTTTCCGTAAAGAAAAAGAAATCTGTGGCTGATGCTTGTTTATGGATGAAACACCTGCAGAGAATGAGCTGACTTCCTGACACAAGGGGTACAGCACTAAACTGCCTGCCTGCTCAATCTGCCAAAAAGTGCACACCACAGCAAAGACTATTGCCCTGAAAAATGTTAAATTGCTCATTACAATACAAAAGCAAAACCCAGCAGAGTTAAAGAAACTTTAGATATAGTATTTTGTCTGCACTGTCCTTCCCCTTTTGGAAGCATTTGTCTGTCCTGCTTTTCACTCTCCTCCTTCTCCTCCTCCTCCTCCTTCCCCCCCTCCCTCTCCCAAAACTAAAACGAGAGGGAAAAAAAAGCAAGAGAAGAAAAAAACCTTCCAAATGCAGAGCCCCTTAATAGAGATGCAAATTGCCAGTCTGAGACTTGCTGTAAGGAGAGGAAAATAGAGCAGACAAAAACAGATCTCCCTGAAAATAATACCAACAATAAACGTTTGCACTGACTATCTAAAGATTCTGAACCTGCTTCTATTTGCTCTGAGAGCAATGCACTGGAATTCACTTTGTTCTCTCCAGAGTCTCCAATGGAAAGTTTTCTTTTTTTTATTGTAAAAAATTTCTCTGCCTGACTCAGACATCCAATAGCTTGTACCTGACGTCACATGTAGTTTATTCATCAAAGTCACTTTAAAAGAACAAAGATACATCTGTTTTGCATTTTAGGCAGGCAGAACTCACTAACTGTTTATTAAGACCAGCTACCAATCATATTCTTCATAGTGTGCTTTATACATTTCGACCAAAATAACTTTGAAATATGTGCCTCTTCCAGATGTCTGCTAATTTTATCCACCATTATTTGCTAAGGAATAAATTTATGAATACAGCTGGATCAGGCTTTAGACTGTTTGCCTTACCCACAAGTGAACTGTTAAACAGGTTAATCAAGACTACTGCTTATGTCCCTGAAACACTGTGGTCATCCTTCTATAACCCACTGTTGTAAACACTTCATAATGGGGAACACCTCTCCTCCCCACTTCTGCCTCACTGACAGCATGAGTTAGTGTACGAGGGTGCACTAAAAAGCAGGCAGGGTGAAGAAGTCAGCCATATGTGGTAACAAACATGCATAGTACATATGGTAGGCACACATGCATGCACATATGCAAACATCCATATAGAACATAGAAATGTGTCTTTGAAGAGCAGTCCTTGTGTTTTCAGAGGCAATTTGCTTTATTGCAAACAGCAATAATGAAGAACAAACTCGTTTTCTTTTATTCCTCCAGAGGTATGCACAGGCTTTGAACAAATTCTGCAAGAATAAGAACCCCTACAGACTCTGGATGAAAATATAACAAGCTACATACTTGTATGGTTATAAAATAGGAACTGTTTACAGTTCTAACATGAAGCCAGTTCTCGAGACTGAATTTTGCCTCTTCAGTAGAAAAGAAAGCCCTTCTCATCAGCATGATGTGCTGTTACAGTCCATGAAGCCAGTATTTCTTTTGACGTTGGTCACTCATGTACTGCACCTTCTGCCTCCTCAAAAGTAGAGCAGATGAGACTTCAGACTCATAAAGAGCCATTCCAATTGATCACTTAGACCAAACAAGTAGAGCCCAGCTGGCTGCTGCCTAGGGGGTTTGTAGTTTGCCAGCAGACTACAACAAAGATCTGGATGGACTCTTCTTGTAACGGGGGAGCTGCAATGTTTTATTGTCCTCTTTTCAGCTCTTTTTCAGCTGCTTTAACATTTTAGGTTCTTAGCTGTGCACTGCACAGTCAACCAGACAGGCAGAGGACTATCATCAAGAGAAAAATCATTCAAGTTCGTTATTAACACTTCACACTTGATGAATCACATCATTTAGGTTATTTTTTGTTTCTGATCAGTATCTTAACAATGAATGTTAGCCAGCATCAAATATGCAAGATCTCATGCAACCCAAAATCTGAAGGAGTTGTAAGGATGAGTTACCAAACCTCTGCTATAGGATTGACACATTGCCTCTGTACATGCTGCCATATTCCTTTAAATCATCAAAACCTGCAGACATCACACCTGTGCTGACTTTTCTCTATAGACAACGATCCAAAAGTCTGTAGTCTATCCATGTGGTATTCCTAATGAACATGACACTGCATTTATCATCTTTGAGTTGAAGAAATTATCACTGTGAGTTCTCTAGGTCTCTGAGCAATACCCTGAGGTCAACTTAAAATGTTTATACACCAACGGAATAATGGGGTGGAGAAAATTTGAGCTGTACCTCACACTAGAGAGGGCTTGGGAGCTCACCTTTCTTGGTTTTATTTTTTAATTAACACTGGAAAACACCCAGCCAAGCAAAGCAAAATGGTCTCAAAGCATAGAATAGCAAGAACTGATATGGAGGAAACACACAAATCAGTTTTTAACTAGGATTTTAGGCGCCTTGACTATAGGATTTTATTACAGTCTATGTACTCTCCTAAAACCAGGTAACATGCAACTTCCTATAGGACACGAAACTTCATTTTGCAAAGATATTTATTAAAAGAGTAGTTACGGAATACCAATATAATGGACTACTGGTGCAAGATTTCATTTGTAGAAGTTTTCTCCAATATGTGTGTGCTGTCAACACAAATGTGTCTTTGCTCTTTATGAATAAGAACCAATAGTTTAACATTCTAGTTCAAAAGAGCCCTAAGGATAAAGAAACATTCCTAATGACCTAATGAAATTCTCTCAGACTGCACAGCAGTGGTGCACTGCTGGTGAACACTTCTCCAAAAATACTCCAGTTGGCATGTTCCCTGACAACTTGGGAAGTTGTTTCTAATTTGTTTCAAATCTTGCACATGAGCATGCTTGACGAAAAAGGTTTTACTCAGCTCAGATCAGTGTATGATGCTTATGTGCTCACATGCATTTAATTTCAGAAGATGCTTTAAACTATTTGTAATTGTTTTGACTGGGAGGAAAAAGGAAAGCCCATCCACCTTTTCTTATTCTTAAAGATGTCAAAATAATTTTTTAATATTAGCTACTTCAGCCACAATAGAAAAGACTTCAGTCTGCAGAAAGAAACTGTCTCCTGTATGATGATTTTGTGAAAAAAACAAAAGAAAAAAAAAACAAACCACAAAAGCAACTAACAAAAAAACCTTCCAAAAACACAACAACACAATTATTTCTGAGATGGCTGCTCTCTTATTTTGATAATGTAATTCCAATTCTTGACAGTCCAAAAGTATTTCCAGAGACCAATCTCTAAAGAACCATATAAGCAGAACTGAAGCACTCTGGATGATTTTTCATCTACTATTTGTACAGTAACTTGCATATTTTCCAGGTAAAAACAAGCGCTCTCTCCAGGATGTAATTACTAGCAGAGGTAGAGATGAAGCTACTGAAAGGCAAATGTCTTTAGCTGAGTATTCCTTGAAAAATGTGCTTTCATAAGCACATAGTTCTCAGCCTAGCCCAGAGTTTCTAAACTATTTAATTGAATTTAAAAAATGGAAAAAAAACCCCAAACCCTCAGTCCCTTTAAATATGCTATTTAAATAAAACTAAAGCAATGTCCCAATGATAAACATTGCTAAGCTTTGTAATTTACTCACTGATGTTTAGAGAGATTGGCAAAGAAAACTTGGCTCTGAAAGATAAAAATACGCTGGGAGTGGGTCAGAACCATTTGCATCAGACTGTCACTGCAGTTTTGCAATGCTTGTGACCCCAATTTCCTTTATCCTCAGTTGCCTTTTCTGACCCTGTAGAAAGCTTGGGACCCACTGGGTGAGAAAGACAGACCTATTCAATTTATAACTCTATGAAATTTGGGCAAATTTCTGAGGCAAATGGGGTAAGCTTATTTCCCACACAAATAGATAAAAGATAGATCATCAATCATTCTTATGCATTCCAGTCTCACTGCTCTTCATTTATTGCTGTGCTTACAGCTGGACTTCACTCTCCTTTTTAATTTAACAACTTCTTTCTTATAGAAGTCTTTTGGAATAAAAGTGTTCTATGCAAGCAGAACTAAAAATGTAAATACATGACAGCTCCACAGTAAAGAATACGTGAAGTGCAAACAACCAAAGGTCAAGATGGATGCATTATATACAAACCTCTCTTCTCTTGCTTGTCTTAGTTCTTCTCTTTTGTCTAAATAATCACGGCTAAAAAGAGAATTACAGTAAATTGCAGCAGAAACAGAAGAACAAGGTAAGTAGTAGAAGTATAAGTACAGTAAGAGAAACCAAGAGCAGTACAAACAAGCCAATTAGAAGCAATTAAAGTTGTTGACAAAATGTTTGTTTTTGCAAAAATGGCTGAAAAACATGTGTGTACACTTATCCATGTATACACCACAGGTATATGACACCAGATATGTAGTTTGAAAGGTCATTAAAAGTAATTATAAAAAACCCCAAGAACTGAAAAACTTGAAGCATTCTTTGAAACCTGGTATCTAAAATTAGACATGATGAACTGCACTTACTCATAATGATCATGCACATTAGTGGCTATTAAACCATTCCTCATGTGCTCCATCTTAGAATGCCCCAAAACAGTGACTGCAGCACCTGGCAGGCTGGACAAAGGCAAGGAGCATATCATATCAGGCTTTTTTTCTAAGGGAGCTTTCCTACAGTTGAAAACAGGACAGCAAATTGGCATTACTGAGTAGAACAATTCTTCATTCTTAGAAAGTATGTGCAGGATCACTGGAGAGATAACAACCTTTCACTTCTTTATTTTTCTCCCTGAGTTTTAGATACAAAACTTCTATGTCAGCTGCTGCTCCCACAGCTCCTCAAGTAACCCATATATTTAAGTTTTGCCAAGTCAACTTTGCTGGATGTTTGAGCACTGTGATTTCAGACAGGCCTGCCACATCCACAAATGTGGATGCAAATTTAACCCGGAGCACAGCAGAATCCAGTGAATGTCTAGCCTGTCGCAACACCACAGCAAGATAGTTCCTTACAATATATTTTTAATATTTTGTTGAATCTGGTAGAAAAAGCTGATGAGATCTTCACCTTATCTGTTAGATTTTTTCCACAGTGCAACCTGCGAATAACAGAAAGATTTTCAGAACTACTCTTTTTATTAATAACCACTATCTTTTCTCTATTTTGTGTCAAGTGAATTACTTATCATCTACTGTACCAATAGCTATCAAATATCTGCTTGTAAGCACTCTTCAAAAGGCCGTTAAGAGGGAACACACATTACTGTTTCAGGCTATCTCCACATGCCTTGAATCCTGAACTGGTTATACTTTTATCATGTTTTCAGAGTAGTCTAGGAATTCTTCATTACTCTTTCCCCTCTGACAACTTCTACCCTTCTCTACAGCTGAATAATAAGCATTGTATTTTAGGGCATATTGTTCTACATAAGCAATGGGTACAACAGTCCTTCTACTGAGAAAAATGTTCATTCTGTAAAGCATTCCTTTAGTTAACAATGTCTTACGAAGTTTTTTTAGCACCTCTCCTAATTCTCCAGCTCTTTCACAACTGGTGATGCTCTCCTTTAAGTTATCCTCAATTTGTCAATGATGGTGCCAGAATCTAGTGCAATGTTCTCAAGGCAGAGTTGAAAGAATGAGATAACAAATGAGTCATGATGGTAAATCCAGTACTGCTCACGAGTTTAAAGACTGTGAATTGCAAGTGCTATTTTTAATCAAAAATACATCTTCAGAGTCTCGGTTTCTAGCCAGACTGATGATATGATAATGCAATCCCAAGAACTCTTATGAAACTGTCCATGACTGCTTGCTGTGGCTTTGTCCTCCTCCTGCCAGACTGTTTAATCAACTGTGGGATGATGTCTGTCTGCAAAGTCTGGTGTCTTTGGAGACCCTCTGCTCAAACAGAAGTCACAAATTTTGTGTGATCATGGAACTCAAATCCAGAAGATGAAAACACTGGGCATTGACAAATCCTCTTAAATATGTCATTTAGTTAACCACTTTCTTACTCTGAAATAGTGGGATGAAAATGTATATTTTGACTTTTTTTTCTCCCCTGACTTTAAGGAAGGTCTTTTAGTGACAGAACAACTACTGTAGCCAACCTCTACTGAAACATGCAGATCTGTTATTCAAACAGGTCAATCTGCCAAATGCCCTGTTGGCTTTTTCAGTCTGGGAGTTTCTTTTTTGAAAGATCATGTTGGCTGTTCATGGCAGTCTGCTGCAGCCTGATGATACCACTTAGAGGGAGAGTTTTTGGAATAGGCTTGAAGACTGAAACCCTATTGTTTCTGTTTCAGGAGAACTTGGGCAGCTGTTGGCTGCCAGAGATCCTATTATGGTGCTCTTCCACCTTCCCTCTGCCTCTCATTTCCTTCTAAACTAGCTATCTTCGGGAGCCAGGAGAATATCAATCAACCAACCAACCATTCGTAAGTTGCTCCTCTTCTCTTTCCAAATTCACAGAATTGCAGTCTGTTTCCACTTCTTACTAAAGAGATGATTACAGTGAAAACGAGCCTGCATACTAATAAACAAGCTCACATGAAGCCCAGTGCCATCTTTTCAATAACTACCAATTCTAAGGCAACAAAGCATTTATCTTACTGTCCTTTAGGTTATTACATTACATCTTCTAACTACTAAAACTATGTTTATTTTTGACTCTTGTCTATGAGGATGAATTGGTTTCTTAGTGTACATTCTTCAGAGGGTAGGCAAACCATTTCAGGTATAGAGTCCATATCTATCCTTAGCCCGCTACAGTCTTTGCTAGTATCTGTGCTGAGATTTCCAGGCATGGATTTAAGAGGATAAGGGGTCTTGTCTCTTACTATCCTCAGGCAGCATATTCTGGGATCCCACATGACCAAACATTTTCTCAGATATGAGTCCTGGCTATGGCCTTTGTCTGGCCATGGTTTGAACAGTGATTTTGATAATTAGTTCCCATCAGTTGCTGTTTCCAGGAAAAAGAGATACATGGTCAGAAAAATGGGAAAAAGTAATTAAAAAACATTACCACACAGCCTGAGACAGCAAAACCCTTTTACTTTGTGTAACATAAACTCAAAGGGATGTTTCAGAGCTGTCCTTCTGCCCTTCTTGATACCTTTGTCTCACTGTTTCACCTTCAAATCCCATGCCTCATTCAGATTATAATTTGGGGAGTATATTAGCTAATAAAGGGAACCTCTGTATATACTCAGACAGTGTAACTGACAAATACATAGCTGCCTTTAAAAAAATTCCTTGTTTGTTAAATGCCAAAATTCATGATGTGTTTAATCTAGCAGTTCTTAAGATACTTAGATCAAGAAAGGTCTAAAGAGACAAACTATTCATTCATTCAATTACTTTGCAATTGAATGTCCCAATGATTCACCAATCTATCACACATTTAAAGCAAGAGGCTGAGAGCAAATTTGGGTCCTACTTGAATTTGTTTCTTTCTTCACGTTCTATCCTTTGCAACCTTTCTTCTCTCTCCTGACGCCGTCTTTCTCTTTCAGCTGCCAAGGACTCCTGGTGCTGCCGAAAAGATGATGTAAGGAGACCACCCAAAGCTGGCCTGCAGAAAAGGAAGATCGGATTTCTCAGTGTCACTTTTATTGATTATACTGGCAAAAAATGAGTAGCAATCATTCAGCAAGTAATATAATCCCAACCAGCAGAATGACATGGCAATATTTATGTATGGATTTTTTAAAGTACTGGTGAAATGTCATCTTGCTAAATTGATTATAGATGCTATGATGAGCTTAAGAACAACACTTAAGGGTAGGCTTGTTACATTGCCAAATTTCTAAAGCACAATTACAGTATGTGTAAAAGTTCTTCAGTCTATTTTCACTGCAATATTGTCTAAATATTTTTTTTGTTTTTAACTTTATAAACCTGTTAACACCAAAGCTGAATCCTCTAAAGAATTTTTTGAATTTTAAAGAAAAAACCCTGCAATACTCTTTCAGCACAAACACATTATGCAATGATGTTAAAAACAGATGTGTCACAAACACCTGAGAATCCTTTATACAGGAAAACAAAAGCAAAGGAAGCAAATGTTGTAATTGCCCTTCAGAATTCGAATGCCCTCTTATGTAGGGGCATATTTTTCCTTTATATGTTAACAGATTTGGTGATGATGATTTCCTTGCTGCATGTGCTGTGAGAGCAAAATGAATCACATGTAAGAACATATCAGTAAAACACACAGGGACAGTCTTCTCAAACCATTCCTGAAAACTGGCAGAAATTACAGCCTCTACAGTAAAGACTTTTTAAATATATAAAGCCACATTTACATTCACTTATAGTTTGCTGTTTTCATGACTTTTTTATTGGTTTTACTGCAAGTACTACTTTGACTGGGAGAGTGGGTCCTCACACACAACCTTCTCCCAGCAGGGTGGTATTGGTACCACCAGCCTCTCACATGGCACCAGAGTGACCTCAGAGTAAACATGTCTTTCTTTCTGATTTAGACAGGAAAAAGATCTGTATTGTACAAGGTAGCTTTATACAGATCCACACTGATTGAATTAGACTGATAAAATCAAAAAGACATAACTCATGTAGAGTGGTTTCTGTGCATTGTTGTAACATGAGTTTTGCAATGAAAGGATTAATTAGAGAAATAGATACTGCCTTTTCCGAAAAGAAACTAAACCCTGCCTAGAGGAAGGTTCCTTACCAGTAATACAAACCTGAATAAATTTTCATTATTTTTAAGAACTCAGACCCTTTCCCTTATTTATTTACTTGCCTACGGCTGCACAATGTAGGCATTTAGTATAATGGCACAAGTTCACTAGTGAAAATAGGTGCAGGAGAAGACAAAAACATTAATGCAAACCTATCTTCCCCGAGTGTCTATGTCTGTATAAGCAGGGACACCACAAAACATAGCCATTTCAGCCCCACTGGCAGCAGGGCAGTATGAATATAATGTCAATAATTTCAATAAATTGTATTTCAATATGTCATATCCCACCCGCATAAACATTACATAAGATGGTATAAAACTTGATATTCTGTAAGCCTCCCTGCTGGCACTCCTCCAGAGCTACAGTATCAATGCTGGATCATGCTCAAAACCATAAAAATCTCTAATATGCTTCAGCACTAAGAAAAGGGGCAAAAAAAATCCTCAAACACTGACAGTCAAGTACGTGTGGTGAATTTTCCCTTGAGCATATTTCAAATTTATTTTAACTTTTGACCTCTTAGTGCATGTTGCAAGAGAAAGCTCTCAGCAGAAACAGTAGCATCACTGTACTGAAATTCAAAAGCTAGAGCTCCATCCCTGCCATGAAACACCATGGCTATAAAGTTGGATATAACATCAGAAATTGCACTTGGAAGGGTAAACTGGACAACGCTTCCATGTGAAGACATATGGAAATAAACTAGGAGACATGGCAAAAGAGGGTCCCTATCAAGTCTGTGCTTTTATCTGTTTTGTGTATTCAGCTTGATATCCCATCCTGTCCCACCCACTCGCCATGAAGTCTGCAAACTCCATTTAGAGTCAAGGGAAGGTATGTCTTAAACAAACCTGAAGGAAAATCAATGGGAAGGATGGAGTGATGCTGAGAGACTGAAAGAGTGATTGTAGGTCTACACAGCATCTAGCAGGTTGGAAACCTTCAGCTCTCACAAAGCTCTTTGAGGCTCCACAATAAATACACATTCTTATTCATGGGATTACAGGGAAATCACGTGGAGATGTGTAGTGTAGTCCTGCAGATGGGATTCTAACCTAACCCTGGTAGTAAAATGCCTCCAACATGCCAAACTACCTTGTTTGGAGGTTTGATCTAGCACAGTTTGGCTAGCGTTGCTCACGCCGCTGAAATCTGCAGATGTATGAACAGCAGCTTTACAGTCTAAATCAAAGATCCACAGCTATATGTCCAGAAGAGAAGCTAATGTTTAAGAAACTGAAAATATTAGCTTGCCACCTCTTTGAAACTAATCAAATAAAAAATAATTAGCCAAAACTTGGTATTTCTCACTGGTTATAAGTCCGTACTTCATCTGAATTCCAAGCTACAGTACAGCATGCACGCACATGCCTGATTCAATTCCTTTGTCCCAGACATGGTCATATTGTGCACAAGTTTATTGCACGGAATAGTCAAAACTAACAGTAAATGTTGCAAGAAGTTTGTTCGTACAGGTCATAATTAAACAGACAGGAACATGGTCAGCTGACCCCTTGTGTGGCACTGACTTCTTAAAACAGGAATATTTAGATTTAGGGTCTTCAGTCACATTTAGAAAAGACCAAAGAAACAGCACTGATACTACTGAGTTAGTGCTTGCTTAGTGGTTAGACTCTGCAGTGGTCAACCCACTCAACCAGACACACCTGCCCTCAGTGAAGACCACACCTCACACCAAATGCTGAGACCATCTGCCTTATGAAACCTCGTAAACTCACAGCTTCCCTCCTGCTATCAAACATTGTAACTCAACTGCTGTTTGGGAGCATCAATACCCTTTTTAATATGACCTACAACTGTAAATTAACAGAATTTAGTATTTAGTAAACTCTATCATTAATTTTCTACATATGCATAAACTAAACCTGGAGTAAACAGGTGTTTCAGTGCATATAAACACTTAAAACAGCCAGAGGAAAAGGAAACGTTAAGAGATGTTCCTCTAACATTCTGAACAACTTGAAAAGGGATTTGTCTATGTATGGTTTATCTACAAAATCTGATTTTTGTTTCTGTGTTCCTCTGGTAATAAGACATAAAGTAAACGTTCCCTTCCAGTCAACTCACACTGGAATTGCAAATGGCAGCAGTACTGGCCAAACCAGCTGGTGGGAAGACTTGGGCTGAGCCTTTGGGTAAATCTGTTGCTTTGATGCTGTTTGAAGGGTGACAGTGCCTTCAGGCGTCAGGAATTTTTAAGTCTTACTGCTGTAGGCTGCATTTTAAAAATGGGTAAGCAAGGAAAAGGCTAAAAAAAATCTGGCATTGAATCAAAGGTGATAAGAGATTTCAACAGAAAAGAGTATGTGAATACTCAATGAAAGCACAATAGAGTGATCACTCATAAAACAGGGTTACAGCTAATATTTGCCAGCATTTTAATGCTGGTGTCATATGTTACCAGCTGGTAATACCAACCATTTGTTCAATTCCACAAATACAATCCAGAAGGATGCTTACTCTGACTACTATTTTTAGTCTTGTAGAGAACACAAGGCTATTAAGAATGGACTGTTAATATAAAAAATGCTAAGAAAAGCTTTCTTATGCCTGCTGTTAAAACCAGTAAAAACTAAATAAGCTTTGTTATTACATTCTCATTCCAAGAAGAAAACACACAACAAGAATATGTCTAGGTCTGGGGATTTGTGAATAGAGGTCCATACCACAGCATAAGGATCTGGGGCCAAAGGGGTCAGTTAGTTACTTACCTTGCTGGAAGAAGAGACAGGAAAGAGAAATAAAAGTGAAAAAAAAAAAAAAGCAAAACCCCAAAAAAACGAAAAAGAAGGCAACAAAAATATATACAGGGCAGAGGATACAAAGCCAAAACACTGACTGTAGGTCCAAACTCTTCTGAATAAAAATTCAGCTAGCCTGATCTCCAGCGTTTAACACAGCACTGAATTAGTAATCGTTATTATAAATACAAAATCAGGCAGACACGAGATATCTCATACTTTTTTGCAAATATTGCAGTTACCTGACAATACTCCATCAAAGACTTAATATTTTAAAGGGGAATATGTGACCTGAATTACTCTGATCTTGTTGCAAACTGAAGAAAATATTTCTGTCTTACTCTTAAACCACTTTATTGCAGCAAAATTTCAATTCTCAACTTCAAATGTTCTTCATTCACATAAGATCTGAAACACTCTTTTGTGGCTGCATTTCCCTGTGCTTGGCTGAATTTTTAAAATTTCCTAAAGTGAAAGGGGTATCTCTAGGAAGAATATAAAATACAAGTGTATATTTTTAGGAGCTAAAAAAAATTACCAGACTAGTTATGAGAAGAAATCTCTTTAGGCCATGAGGTTAATATTCAGGATTGTCTTTAATACAACATGGGTCAGAGTCATTAATAACTTTAACAAGGACGCACTAATTACTTAATTTTGCAAAATGCTCGTGTTCCACCAGTCATGGAATTGCTACCGAGAGGGAACAACAGTCAGCAGCTCCTACTCAGGGCTTAAGTAACTCTAAATGTCTCTTGGCTTTAACAAAATAAATTCACTTTCCAGCTTAGAAAGAGACAAGAGGGGAGGCAAAGCTGCCAAAAGCCATATTGCCTTTCACAGTTAAAGAAACTCTCAGTGTGTTATGTCTCCCTACATGACACGGCAAATTCAAAAGCATGTTGATACAAGATTTTGAAAACAGACTAAACATTACTTGAGGAATCTTTACAAAACTTCTCTCAAAAATAAACAGAAAATTGAGAGATAAAACTGACTAATGCTTCCTTTGAGAAAGAAACTTGAGAGTGACCAAGAGAAGAAGTGATTAATGTTAGACTTTTAAGAGGCATGGGGGCCTACCAAAAATAAAGCTGCAGCAGGGCAGAGCTGTGCAGAGCCTGGGCAAGGCATGAGGACGTTCTACAGATGCGCTCCTCTTGCAACCTGACGTGTACAGGTTTTACAGTGTTCTGTCTTTCTCCACCCTCATGCGAGTTACAAATTGCCTGGAAGTGACTTACAGAGCCCACATGTGGATCCAGGCTAAGGTGGGTGTCCCCTGAGCATCAGCACTGCACATGGTGTCTTCAGCCAGCAACACTGCAGTCTGAAACCATAACCCAGCTCATGCTTCTGTTTAAACATATGCCCTGTGATGAATCCTACAAGGCTGCAATCAAGAATATTGCTTACACAGTAATTCGACAAGCAGCTAGGCCAGTGCAAACCACCACTGCCTCCCAAACTGTAAATCATCAAGTAATTCCTAAGGTCATTTTTCCTCTTAAAACCTCAGCAATAAAGCTGAGGCTTTTGCCCTGGGCCACTATTATCAACTACCAAGCTATACCTTCCTCATTATGTTACTCAGAGTGAAAGATGTGCTTGACATTTACCACAAGAGAAAATGGTCATAGTCTCTAGTCTAAGAGACCAGAAGTACATATTAAGACACACAGAAAGAATAGCAAGCCAAGGAAAGGGAACCTGTTCTTGGGAGAGCAGTAGCTTTGTAGGCTGTATAGTACATTTTGTTTCATAGGTTTCTTGGTTTACCGTAGTGCTTAACAGCTGCAGTAGGGGAACTCCAGGGTGCAGATTAGTAATAAATAGCTAATGAAAAAAAAAAAAAAAA
>VXBX01004441.1:142366-156560 GCA_013400415.1 Scytalopus superciliaris
AAAGAGAACTTGCCAAGAAGCTTCATCCAGCAGCATCTCCCTGGTGTTGTCAATTACTGAGATTTTTAATTTTAGTAGGCAGTCTAACCGAAAAGCTGTTTGGCATTTTTTTGTGTGTGTGTGTGTATATTTTGTTTGTTTGGTTGGTTTTGTTTGCGTTTTTGTTTGTTTGTTTTTTGCTTTGTTTTAAAGAGATGGAAATTTGAAAGAAAGAACCGAATTGCCAGAAAATCACTGTTTCAGGCACCTGGGGAGGGAATAAAATTCAAGAGTTTTTGCAGACTTCTGCTGCACTTCATGTTTAAGCTTCAGGTATGGAGTCTAAATGTCAGTGAAGAAAAATTCACCTGTAATCTAGCCATGCTAATCTCAGTGTCTGTGACCTGGTTTAGAAATAGATGCTTGAAAGTGTATTTTCTTTAAAAGATACAGAAGAAAGTGAAGATGAACACTCAACATTAAAGACCCTGCATCATGGGAGTCCAAAGTAATGTATTGCTGTGGATCACAAAGCAAATAAGATGAAAAGCACACTAAAGAATGTGAAATAAATTTCATTTTTCTTAAACCTATTTTCTAATGCTCTGGAAAAGTTGGGGATGCTTCTAACAGGAGCAACCTGGAGACTAAGTTCACAGTGACTGGCCAAGAGGCTCAAGAAGTGGAGGTTTGCAAGCTGAACTTTCTGGCATTGGATTTAACAGACAGAGGCAAGAGAATGAGGACCATGAACTCCTGCTCCTTTAGCACATAGTGCCCTAAGAAGAAGGCTTTTCGAGCTAGGCTAACTGTCCGACTGTTTGACTACCAAGCCCAGTGGGTACTGTCTCCTGGTAAATGCATCAGAAGAAACCTACCCTGGCAAACACACCAGCAGGATATTTTTCTGGCAGTGGAATGAATTAAAGCTGGTGCTGAATTCAGGAGCTTTTGCCTTAGAAGTTACACTCTTTTGTGGTCTCCTCTAAGGATGGCATACACTTCCCCACCAAAAGGACAACATGAGGGGGTACGAAGCTTTGCAAGTAATGACTTTTCTGCTTCAGCTACAGATTCCATGGTGACACTTTCAGTTCGAGTGACTGTCTTAGAGTCCAAGAAGGCAGTCTTTGGCTAGCCAGAAATATCCTAGGATATGAGCATAAGGCACGGAAATACAAACTACTCCTACAGCATCTTCTGACCCCAGGGAAGGTGGCACCTCAGAGGGACAGAAAAAGGTTGTTTTTCCCCTGGTGTGCTTCAGTCATGTCCTGCTCCTCCCCTTTGTTACCAAAATTTATGAGGTTATGAAACTGAGAGTGATTTTTTTCCCCTTTATTAACTGGAGAGAGAAAGTTAACTGGTGATTTAAGTTGTGAAGAATGGGAGCAGTATATTTATGGAGCAAAGCAGTCTTTGGAATTTGAAAACAGGCAGACTGGGTTATACTTCTTATGCACTAAGAGCAACTTTCAGAAGCAGAGAGATACAAGAGAATCAATACACCCTTTCTTTTCTCCCAGTGAAGGGCTGAACAGAAAGTGCCCTGCAATTTGCCCTCCTTCAGCAGGATTCCCATGGCTGCAATATGCATTTCAGAAACATGGCTGTCCACGGGGAACCCAGGGAAACGAGAGAACAACAGCAGTGCAAGAAGTTGCCAAAAGGCCACAGCTGAATTTAGAAACAGTCAAGTAAGCCTTTTCTTCTGCTCTACACTCAGAAATACACAGATGATGTAGATTTCAAAGAACAAAATCCAGTTACTTTTGCACTGAATTTATACTGCTCTTATGATTCCCTACTGATCTTAGCCAAAGAGGGTTTTAAAACTATGAATGTCAAAATGTCAACCACACTGCTTCCTTCCACCTAAGTTGTATCCCTTGTTTACATAAGCAAAATGCAGCCAAGGGTTTGAAAGGCTTGTCAGAGGATGAATCATTTTGCTGGGCACTGCTCTAAATGCTGCTTCTTCCTTCCTCCTCATTCTCAAAGGTCAGATAAACGGTACCAGGAACTGAATCTGAGGCTCTCCCCTGCATGATAAAAGACAGGAACCTTTCTGTGAAAGCTTTGGATAACTAGTCATAAGCTGAAAGCAGAAAACTCACCTTGGAGCTAACCATAGATATGCATCTGCTTCTTATCAAGCGTCTTCCTCTTCCCGCCTCATCTTTTAACTTTTTTTTGCTGTTTGAATCTATGTAAATTTTTACCATCAGGAGGTAGGAAATAATGTTTACATAATCTAAGACGAACACCATTCATAGAAGACTGTGAAAACTTCCACAATACTTTCCATTTACTAATTAGTGCTAAGCATTGCATCATGCATTACACAGCCTGCTCTCGAGTAAGCAAATTCTATCCATCGATCTCTATGTGGGCATTTCTATAATGCAGAACATTTCATTTCAGGACAATGAAATAAAAGCAGGCTTCTGCTTTTCTTCTAAGCAGTTACTTCATTAGAGCTTGCTGAACTATAGATCTGCAATGGCAGTGCAGGCAAAAAGAACGAGACGATGCAAAATGGCATCTGAAACCGTAAATTTAATTATCTTTCAAGAAATAACTGCATCTATTCTGCAGGCAACATGCAAAACCCACACTTCTCAGAGACTCATATACAGGAAGCATCAGGCTGTAACATCCCTCAAATGTGAAAATGACGAAATTCCGGTGAGTTCATGAACTACTGTGAACAGCAAGTTGCAAATTTAAGCAAGAGTACGGAGATTTTTATCATGTGAGATGAAAAGTGGCAAACATAACCTGAGGGAAAGACTGAGATGTGACTCCAAGCACTGTGTACAGAGGCTTAGAATATGCAAGAGAGATGTAAAGGCACAGCACTTTACAGTTTCACAAACAGAAGGATGAGGTATGATGGCTAGAAGATGCTGCTAGAAAAACTGTCCATGAAATACAGAATATTTTCCTAGCAGTGATGATAAATACAGGAATGTTTTCCAGGAGAAGTCATGTGCTGCCCTTTGAAAACACGTGAAGGTACAGGGGTCTTTCATTTAGCTTCTGAGACCCATTATAGGTCACAACAGATGATTGCAGAGCTCCCCTCTGGCCTGACTCTCCATGAATCTGCGAATTTTACAGCTTCATCCTGTGCGGCCAAGGCATTTTGGCTCCAAACCAGCAACGCACTTACGCACATGCTGCAATGAAAGCTGCCTTTCTCTGCTGGAGCAGCGCCAGCACCATCAACCCCTTGCAGGACAGGCCCAACCATCTTTAGCCATCTCAGCGTTTGACCCCTCTGGGGTTTCTCTGCCGCAACAGCAATCAGAAGCCTACAACAGCAGGAGCTTGGAAAATCTAAAACTTCCAAAGCAGTGGGATACTTGTAACTCTTGCTTATCTTGCATCTTTTTTGCTGAGGTAAAAGGGAGTGAAAAGGGCAGCGTGGAGTGTTTTTATGGTGTCATTTTTATGGTGGCAATAATTTAATTGAAATCAGGAAAGATAAATCGAGGAAAGGTACTCTAGGAAGATGAGCAAATGAAAAATAATGCGCTTCTCCAAAGATGAACTTAATGTAATTACTCACTTGAAAAAAAAGGAATAAATCAATACCTCATGGCTAGAAATACATGTATGCTGAAAGAACAGAACTTGAACTGGTCTGAAGAGTAGCCTGGGAAGGATGTGAGGCATTAGGAAGGTTTGAACATATATACACAAACAAACATACACAAACACATATAGAAATACTCTTTAAAAAATTAACAAAAATTAACTGGAATACAGGCAAAGGATCCTGACAAAAACCTTCAGTTCAAAAAACAGGGTGGGAGATGCAATTTTTATTAATTAGAAACCAGTTTGGAAACAAATAATACAAACCCTGCCTGGCCTAATTGGATATTATTTAATTAAATTGTTAAATTATTGAATTAAATTAATTAAAAACTTTTACCTTTCCTTCTTAAGCTCAGCAGGACATCCTTTGAAGTTGTCATTTACTTTAAGATTGTAACAGATGGTTAATTTCTGGTGGTCCAAATCTCTTGCCAAGAATTTCTTTCATGTAACTGTAACATTTTCCTATCTTTTTTCTTCTCCTAGTACCTTATATAATTCAAACGAGTATTTTGATTGTTCAAGTAACTGATTTTTTGTTGCTGGTTTCAGTTTTTTTTCCTTTTTCATTTTTTTTTTAAAGTGAGCAGATAAGTGAGGTTATTGACTTTGCTTTACCTATAGCAAGAAATGTTTTTCCTTGATGAAATACAATGAGATATATCACGTACTTTCAAGAAAGAACAAAATTATGGCCTAGGAAATTCTGAATTAGGCATGTTTCCAAGATTTTGTAGTTGATTTAAGATGATGGAAGTGAAAATAGATCTATCTGAATTTATTTTTACAAATGGGAAGAAAATGTGCTTTAATTAATCTCTTAATACTTAGCATATGCATGAAGCAACTCTGCTTTATCCATTTAAGTGGAAGAAGTAGAAGTAGGATGGAAATACACTCAGCCTTTTAACACCAAGTCAGACAGAAAGGCTTGAGAATGAGTGGGAAATCAACACATTCAGATTTTTATCCATTTTCTTTCCAACATTAGAAAAAATCTGGCTAGACGCTATTTCCAGTACTCATTCAGAACAGCTTACACTTACCTCCTTCATCCTTTCTACAAAGGAACTGTTGTCAAAACCCTCATTAATTTACAAACCTGTCAGATTTGGCCTCTTGAGGTGGTGACAGAGTTGTCCCATAACGAGTAGTGGGTGTTGTAGGGGCACTCACTCCAGCGTAGGGTCGTGGAGAAGAGTAAGAGCTGCTGCCATAGCTGTTGTATCTGAAGAAATGGGGAAAAAAAGTAGGAGAAAGGGAGAGACAGAAAGAATCTGTCAGCAAGCAGGCATGAAACAGTAAATCCTCTTGTTTACAGGGTGCTAGTGATCCCATACCCAAGAACTTCTCAAACATTCACCTTCTGAAAATGTTGCTCTATTTCCAGCTTCCAAATATACAACCTATCATGTACTTTTAATATCAACAATGTCATGAACATACGTGATGCAAACAGTGAGCTCTTGGTAAGGAAAATAATGAGAGATTATAATGGTCCTCCCAAGTGACAACTCATAGTAGGAATACTTGAATTACTGCTCGGTTACCCAAAATTATTAACTGTTTTGGGAGCTGATATCTAGCTATTAGAAAAGGGATCCAACCAGTCCAAGTCGGCAGTATTCATATCCAGAAAAATTAAGGAAAACAGCAGTGTTCTTGAGACATGATCTGAACGTGGACATCCATGATTTGCAAATGCTTGCATTTTAAATGGAAAGCAACCACATTCTTTTCAATTAAAGCTGGCAGTATTTTCTTTCCCCTCCCCCAACATAAGTAATAGCTTATGTGCCATTTCTTACAATGTCTGTAAAAAATCATCACTATGGTTAAAAAGACATGTCTCCGGAAGCACGGCTTTAGAAATTTCTATCAGCCCTTCCCTCCATTTAAAAAAAAACTAAACCATAAACTTGCTTCACTTCAATGCAAGCTTGCTGATCAAAGAGAAATTGTTTCCAGGACTCCTGGAACGGCCACCTCCCCAGAGTCCCTTCTATCAGTGTTTTCATCCTGGCTCCTGTACTGAATAGAAAAGGCAGTTGTGTTGCTTTGCTGTGCCTTTTAACATTCTGCTTAAACAGCATGTCAAGGAGAGACTCCTGATTTGGGAAAATGTCAATATTTCTGTTCACAGATAATGCCATTTTCTCACATGTAAAGCACATGATGCTCTGTAGGTCAGTACTCTGCAAGGCCAACTTATCCAATGATAAAATTCATTTCAGGAAATAGAGCAACATCATTTTCCTTATCATAATTCATAAGATATAATAGAACCTCCTTCACCATATCCTTTCTTTGCTGCTTCTTCCTCACCATGCATCTGTACTCAGTAATTTCACTCAGCAATTTTATTTGAAAAGGCTGGTTGCTTTCCTTCAGCTCCATTTAACACACTCATCTAGCCATGCAAAATTTCAGTCGAAGTTTCAAGTTTGATTCCTTAGGGTTCAACAGCATTGCTGTCTGCCAAGGTCCATGTTAAAATCAGTGAGCTTTCAGTAATGGAAGGGACTGTGCTTTAGAGAACATGCTCTCTTGGACAACAGTTCCAGGTTTATGTTTTAGAAAACACACCACCAGCAGCACCAGTCTATCCTGTACACAGTGTTTATCCTTCTAACCTTCCTCTGGTACTGTCTATTACTTGTATTTTCCCTTATGGTCTCATATACCCATGAAGATGTAATGGCCTTATCTCAGGAACTTTCACTCTCAAGAAACCCTAAACATTTACCTCTTTTGTGGGCACATTACTATCCAAATTTTACAAGCTTTGTTCTCCTTTTCCTTCAAGTACACCCAGCAGAACAACTCCCCCACCCGCCACCACACTCTTGATCCTGTGCAGTAACTAGAAACACAAAAAATGTCAGAGGAAAAAAAAATCACTGCACAAATATTAAATATTGTAGGAATGGAAGGTATTAAGGAATCTACTTGCTGAAGTATAGCAGCAACAATGGGAGAGCAACAAATGAGGGTGAGAGGTCTAAGGGAAAATTGCACCTATGCACGAAAACATAAATTTAGAGGAATTCTAGTGTTCAAGTTGCAGATAAGGAACAATATGTGAACTAAGTCCCTTGTCAACAGCTACTTGGATCTACAGGCTTTTCAACGAAGTGAAAAAGCGACAAAACACACCCACCTATTAGAAGAGAAAGAGCGAAAATTAAAAGGATCAAAGGAATCAAAATATTTGTTCACATGCAGAAATTCAGAAGGACTGCTGGAGAGAGGAAGAAATAAATATGCATACAATATATGTGTACATTTTTATCACCTAATTCAAAGGACACTGACAACTGGGAGAGACAGGAAAAAATCATCACCCTCTTTTCGAGGTGTTTCTCTAACATTGTCTTTAGTGCTACTTACTGTCAATCTGTTTTACTTGAAAACAGACTGAGACAGAGCAATTTTTTTAATCTAAAATGAGTGGAATGGGGAAATTAAAATTAAAAACTAAGAGAAATGCATGAGGAACAACTGAACTGAGCAGATGTTGTGGAGATAAAACTGTCTGAGTGCTGTATTATCTTTATAGATCTCTTATTACAAACATGAGTTGAAATTGCATGACACAGACATGCACTGTAATCTAACAACAAATTTGGGATTTTGCAGTTCAGCCTTTGAAGCCAGGATTTCACCCCTGAGTTTCACATGCTGATCTGACCTCTCTTGGTTTTATAGCAGAAGAGCTCCATTGATTTTCATGAAATCATGTCTGCAAATTACATTGTTATAAATGAGAGCAAAATGGTGCTCCTTTCTGTGATCTCCCACATCACGGGTTATTTATCCACTGCTCTGTAGAGGAGCCCAACACACTTATTAACTATAGACCTTGAAGAAGAGTAAGATGAAATGAAGGCAACAAGGCAGCAAGAGAACATCAATCAAATCAAAATACAGGCTTACAAGACTAAAACTCATACAGTATGTTCTGGAAATAATACAACACATAGAGTGCACTATTACCACTATAAAATTCTTGAAAGGTGTTATTATCTAAAAATTAATGTCAGCTGTATACAATCTACCTGTTTTCCCTCATCATTTCTGGTTCCTTCTCTTTCAGAGACGCTGGAGGCTCTTCAAAGTCATATGAGAAGAGGTGAAAAGGAGTATGCGGTACATAAGGTAATTTCTCCACCGTTGGAGATGCCTTTGGAGTAATGGATGCTGAGGAATTTTGGGGTGAGCTCAGCAATGTTGCCACAGGTGAAGATGGTGATGAAAGGACAGAATTATGATGACAGACAGATGACTCAGGCACAGAAGAGGAGCTGATAGAAGAGTTCTTTGCTCTAGAGCAGGAGAGAGACCTCTCAGCTGGAGAAATGGTACTGGAGACAGCTGAAGAATCAGAACACTGTAAAAAGTTTCCATTCATAGCCTCCTGTACATCTTGAACCTCACTGCAGGAGGAAAAAATCATGAGAAAGGGAAGAAAAGGAGAGAAGAATGGGAAAAAGAGAGATCAATAGATAGTAATGCTTGGAGGGGGAAAAAAATCAAATAAAGGAAAGTCAGACAATCAAAACCTTTCCAAATTTAGACAATTATCACCTCTTTTTAAACGAAGTAAGATAACTCACATCTTTGTATCCCAGTGGGATTCTTCTTAGGCTTGAAAGTATTGGGGAAAGGAAGCAACTCAGTTGAACAGAAAGGAGGGTATTTAACCTACAGGTTTCAGAACTAATTTTCATTAATTTTTTTCCCAAGTATTTTCTGAACAATTTTCATGTATTTCAAGTTAGTTTGCAATCATCGTCAGAGCAGTACAAGCAGACTCAACTGGATAATATGGCCCACAGAGTACAGATGCTTCAAGATACAGTCTGCATGACCGCTTCTTGAAACATCTTCAGATATCTGAGTATCATCCTCCCTGGAGATATGATCTTTTCACTAGAAATGTTCTTTCATCAAAGATGAAAATAAAGAAGTACTCAATCAGCACTGTTCTGTCAAAATTCAAGTTGAGAGTCATCTTAAAGGCAACGCCTTACCAGATCATTTGTCTAAGTACAAAGGCATTAATTTCTGACTTCTCTGAGTGTTAGTATCCCATGCCTGTGTTAGAGACTTGCAGAGTTGCATCAAGGGAAAAAGAAAACACATCTGCTTTGCTCTACTGAAGGTAGATGTTGGTGAGTGACAGAAGGCACAAGGCAGGTGAAAAGCCAAGGGATCCTGTACTCCAGGATATCTGTTTTCGCTAGTAACTCCAGCATAAACACTGTGCATGTGCTTTGGGCTGGATCACTTGGCAAGTGGCTGATTTCATTCTGAGACCACCTCTGTGATCCACTGACAGGCATGGCCCTTACCTGAGGACTGCGGTCTTGGCACTGCATATGCAACAAAACCAAAATACATGTTATATATGTTTGGATATTATGAAGTTAATCATCAGGTATATACCAGGTAATTGTTCTCAAACAGGCGCACAGTGGGCAGTCTGGAAACCTGCATCTGTTATACCTGCTGTGCTTGACAGGAGACACTGAAACCAGGCTCATCCTACCCATCCTGACAGCACGTTAGAAGAACAGCCAGGGTACACATCACTTTTGTTATGCTACAGTGACAGTGAAAGGAAGTACTTAGAAAAGGCATGGGAATATCACCCAGTTATCTCAAAGTGATTATTATTTCAAAAGACCGATGACTTAAAAAAACTACATTATGCTCTCTACGTGGCTCTTCCTCACTTTTTTTTAAACTTGTGTCTTTACTTTGACTTTTAACAATCAGATTTGAGGAAATTATCACTTAATTTTGAAATTTCAGGCAGCCACTGGCAAGATTTGCAGACTGGAAGATATTAATAACAACAGTACAGTATTTTCTTTGGAATTCACACATTAAACAGTTTCCTTTCTTCCTTCCGTGCTGTACAGTGTCTGCATGAATGTGGTTTATTTAAAAAAAAAAAAATCCAATCTCATTTGCTGAGTTACAAAGCCAAATAATTTAACCTAAATCAAATGGCTGTCTGGAACAAAGAATCTATTTTCTTGCTTAGAATTTATTAGAATCAAGTTGCCAAATACATATATATCTCAGAACTAAGTGGAGACTTTTTCATGAGAATATTGATATGTGATTTACTTATATCTATATATACACAGATGGGCAATCATATATATATATATATATACATACACCTATATCAGTTTTGTCTCACAGTAGTTCTTTGCTATTTAAACATGAACAAAATTGATAGACATTATAGGCTGCATTCAAAAAATGTCAGTCTACTGCATAGCAACAAATATTCCTAGTAAGGTGGTATTAGTAAGGTAGTGACGAAAACCTCAGAAATAAGCAACACCCTCAGGAAAGCATTGCAATGTTTCACCATAGCCTTAACTAAAAAGATAAACCTAAGCCATGCTTAGAAGTTACGCTTTCCATGAAATCCTTTAAGATTTGTGAGCATTACATAAAGGGAACGAGTGGAGACAGTGCACGGAACCTTCATAATTAAATATGCTTCCATTGACACTGCTGCCCCCCCTCCCTCCCCAAAGCTTTTAAATGCAAAAACATTTCCTTGGGGGGTGGCTTTAACAGGTGATCTAGGAATTTGAGTGAAAAAGTAGATGCTGCTGCACGCTGTGCTGGTGAGTTCATGCCAGAGCCTGAAGAAAAGGTGGAGGGATGATGCTGAATCCTGGTACCTGGCTTTGACCTGCCTATTGGCCTCTTCCTCCCCCTCATCCTCAGTATTGGGCTCTGTGACTGGCTGTTCTTCTTCCTCCTCTTCATACTCGTCCTCTCTGAGGTCAGACCAAGGGAGGAGGCATGCAGTGGGATGGAAAGAGAGAAGGTGGAAGAGAAAACAACATGAAGCCACAGAAAAAGAAATGCAATGAAGTTAGAAATGGAAGGAAAACAGTGAGAAGGAGGAAGTTTTGGCCCCTCCATGTTAGAAAAAATGCCACCTAAAACTTCCTGCTAAATATGAGTTGGTGCTAGGGCAGCTACGAATATAGAAATGTTATCCTCTCCCCTATTTATATTTGCACTATTAATGTTTAAGATTTGAAGATGTCTTTGGTTTCTCTCCAGCTTGGCTTTCCATTTGCTCCTGCTCTACCTGCAGAGGCATTAATGGAAAACATTCATGACAATACCAATATTCAACTCATCAGTCATTAAGTTGTGTCTTTTTGGCTTAAAGGACAGTACATGCTGTGCTGGCATGGTACAGCTGGCACTGGACATCACACTTTCTAAATTAACACAAATAAAACACTCCTGTTAAGCAACCAATAGCTCAACTGGAAAACAGAACAGGGTGAACCATTGAGTTAGAAATAACAGAGAGCCCAAATCAGTTCAGGACTATTTGCAAATAGCAATATTTAAGTTATCAGATACCAGTACATGAATTATTTCAGTAGAGTCACTAGTACGGTCAAAGCAGGCTTTGGTCAGTAGTAATTCTGGCAGAAGAGAATTTTAAGTCACACATAAAGCCTCCATAACCTACAAACTACATAAGTAAAAAAAGAAAACTATAATAAACATAACAAAAAAGGCTACATTATCTGCCTCCTCTCCCTCCCATCTATGCTTTTTTCTCCTCAAACCAACAGACTCATGCAAGATTTAGGAAATATTCTCTCTCTGGGCTTCTTTTGAATTTGCAGATGATAAAGTTCTCCATTTGATTTAATAATAACTATTATGTTATGCTTCATGCAAAACCAGAAAACATGCAAACAGTAATAAAGTTTGAAGACACTCATATTCCTTGCATTTTCCTGAAAGCTTGGTTTCTTTCCTTAATTCTGAAGGGATGCCCTGTGGATTTTTTTCCATTTAGAACTAGCTTCCATATTATAAGAATAATGACTATTTATAATGTGAGATCATAAACTCATTGAGTGCTATGAAAAGGGTCAATGCAAAATTTGTTGCATTTATATAGAGTTTGTTACAGAATAATCAGGAAAATGGCAGCACCTGGAATGTTTCCAATGCTCTGGCAAGCATCTACAAGGTAAACACTTTCAACCATTCCTCAGCTGCCATAGTGGCATAACCATCTCAGTTGTCATCTGTTCATCTCCCTGTCCTCTCCACAAACATACACCTCCCTTACAGAGACACCTCTTAACTCCCACACATATACTGGTATATGGAAAAAAAAAAGAAAAGAAGGAGTTGACCAGGGAGCATTCATATTATCCCCTCTCCTTACTAGCAAGTAGCTCAAGACTAGCTTTGCTGTTATCTCCTATGAAGGGAAACATCTGCATCTTGCTAGTCCTACAGCAATCACATTTGGGAAACAACTCTTGAAGCTTTGTGGGATCATGGTTCTCTGATAAGAGCACAATGGATCTTGTAATGTTGGCAGCACAGCTGTTGCTTATATGAACAAGAGCGGCTACATTATTACTGTGTTTTAAGCTCCCACCAAGATTCCAGATTGATGATGTAAAAATTTCTCCTCTTCTCAATTGTCTCAAAATGCCCAAAATCGTAAGTAAAATAGTCATCTGATATAGATCTCATAGATTTGACGGCGTGGTAGTAAGGATGGGAGTTCATACAGTATGGACTGAACTGAGAACCACTGACTTTGAACTGAACAGAGAAAGAAGGTGAAAAGAAATTTTAGAGATTCCAGAGGTACCATTCTTCTGTGAGGACAATGACTCTTTCCTCAAGTCTCTTTGACTTCTAGATCAAAAGTTTAGAAGAAGCTTTGGTTGGAAAGCTCTTTGCCTTTGTAAATATTAAGTGTAGAGGGGCAGCAACTATATGGCAGTCAGTTGGGAAAACTGGAGGAAGGAGCTGGCTCTGTGTGAGTTGGCTGCAGAGATGACTGTTGTACACAGAGGCAGGCACGCTCCCCAGTCTGGGGGAGACAATTTCATCAAAGGAAACTTGCACAATAGAAATAAGTGTGTGCTTGGGAGAGATGCTCAACACTTGGAAAGTCCTCTCTGAGCAACTAAACTCACAGTTTCAGACTCCTCAACTACGCCCAGAAAGGGGATCGGACACAGATCAGAGGAGAGGGGTAAGTTCACAGGCAGGAATAATGTGTGCTCTTCTTTTAACCACAGCAATGCTGGCAGTAGTTTCTCAGTCTTCTTAGAGAACAGATACTCTATCCATAAAAACAGGCAATACCTGCTAGCTAAATCTTTCCTAAAAGGTAGAAAAGGAAAATTTCCAGTGAATATTTATTAAAACAGGAAAACACCATCTACAGACAGGTGGCATTCAACTACAGTCAGATGCTAAAACAGAACAGCATACAGATTTGTGAATTCATCCAGACTGTTTAAGGTTACATGTTAATTTCTGTGTGCAATGGAGAAGGAATGATGTAGAAAGCTCACTGTCCCTCCCATGTGTACATGCAAATTTGGTGTCAATGCAATAGTAGAATTAAAGTAGGAAAAAGGTTTCATTGAGAGGTTTCCACATAAACAAGGTTGCAGAAGCCAGTGTGTTTTTCAGTAGCGCAGAGGAATCTATCCTGTTTAACAAAAGGCAAATATTTATCCTGTGGCAGGGAGGAAGTGCTTCAGTTAATGCTGAAAGATCAGATATATTCAGCTAACCTTAAGGCTGTTCCTGGGTTACTTCAGTTACATGATAGAAGCACCAGATTAGAAGTATTTAAACAAAAGCTTTATAGCACTGAAAACAAATTTCAAAACAATGACTGTGCTTATTTTCGTCTTTAAAATGGATTACTGCTACAGGCTAACACTCCCACTAAACAAATAAACAAAACCCCAAGCTGCCATAAATCTTTATAAAATATATCTTGGTCAAGGCAACTAACAAACATCTTCTAGGGCGCAGATTTTGCTCAGTTGTTTCAACTAAAAATGTGACATGAAAGTATTCATAGCCCCTTAAAGTAACATGCATGTTAAAAAAAGACTATGGAAATGCAGTTTATGGAGAGAGAACTACCAGGGAAGCAAAATAGAATCTAGAAAAAGGATTTAGAACTAAAGGATTAACTTTTCTCCTTTTTAAAATAATAATAAAAAAGAAATACAAAGAGTGCCAATCAAACTTTTCCTGCTGATTTAAATAGCCACTCAATGCTGAAAAGAGAAAAACACAAACAGACAGACTAAAGGAAATGATAATAAAAGGACTCATCCACAAGTTTACCTGAAGGCAGGGGCAAAGTCCATAAGATGCCAGGCTTGGTACCTCATGTACACCTAACCTAGTCACAGCTAGATGGTTTTAAAACTAAGGCACCACTCTGAAGACAATGACTCTTACTTCACAAGAACTGAAAGCACCAAAAAATGCTCTCCATCTCACTGGACCCTAGACCTGAACAATGTGCACAAGGCTGTATGTAGCCTCTGTCCTCTACAGGCTCTCCCCAGTCTCTCTGCAGAGTTTTGATGGAGGCAGCTTGAAAGAATTCAGGATTTATTTGTTCCAGCTTGTAGCCCAGAAACACAATTTTCTCACTGTCCCCCTCCAAAAAAATCCTAAAGGTAGTCATAATAGAAAAATCAAAAGCTACTAAGGAACAAGAAAAATCCAACACAACAAAACAAACTGAGGAAACAACCTCCCC
>VXBX01004441.1:156594-278337 GCA_013400415.1 Scytalopus superciliaris
CCCCCCACCCCCCAAAACCAAAAAGCCCTGCCAAGAAAATGAGCATGAGCACAGAAACACATTTTGCTGTGCTTGGTATCATAGGAAATTTTGAAAGCACAAGATATGCTTTAAATCATTTTAATTTGGGAAGAATTTGACCTCTAATGTTTGAATATAGAACAATAGAAAAAAGGGTCTTGCCATAATTAGGCCACCAATAATTTGGTCTGCATGTACAATGCACAGAGAAGTTAACTCATGAGATAACAGAACATTAAAATATCTTCCTTATGGTATATGATTCTACTTTGTATAGGGCTCATTTAACCTTCCTAAAGTCTTATTAAATATTTCCTTTGCAATTTTGCAGCTTACTGGACAAGGCTTTAAATGTAGTTCTGAGCCTTTTGCAACCATCCAGATTTATACAGAAATTTCCAAGAAACATGAACACTCAAATTCAGTGAAAAAAGGAGTCTTGGAGTTATGAAGTGACCCAGAGAAGAAAGGACTGGGGAGTTGTAAAGCTGTTGGTTAGTATTCCCACACTCTCTGAAAATCGCCTTATATGCCATTAAATACTGATGAGCAATTTTCTCTCCCTTTCTTTTTGTAATTGAGACAAGTGCTTTTTAGTTTTGCTTCTTTAAAATACTTCCATTTAACTTTCACTTATACTTTCATTTAATACTTTCATTTAAACCATCCCTAGAAGTGTTCAAGGGCAGGCTGGATAGGACTGTGAGCAACCTGGTCTGGTGACAGAAGTAGATAATCTTTAGGGTCCCTTCCAACCCAAACCATTCTATGATTCTATGACCAGGACTGCAGGCTACATTCCATGAAATAAGATCACCATTAGCCATTCCAGAGTATTATTCTAAATTAAATACTACAGTTGATCTCACAATTTTTCCTTTGATGATTGTTTCCCACTTTACCTCCTTCAAATCTCTGACCTGTTTTCTCTCTTACCACTTTGCAAGCTGCATCCCTGAACCCCTCACAGGTGAACAATGAGAAAATGTAAAATGTGCCGTCAAGGAAAGATCTTTATAATTCACCATGGATGTAATTTTATTTTCTCTTGCCATCACTTGCCTTTGTCCTCAAATTATAAGTGAAATTCCACTTTCATAGATAGATTAGATGACACAGTTCATAGCCAAATTCCTAAGTCCTTGTAAAACAAGCAAACAAATGCTTTAGTACACTTCTGCTGCTTCTTCCTTTCTTCTATCCTGGATGCCAAACCAGATTCAACTAGCCTTTTATATGAAAGCTGAAAGTGGTAATAATTTCAATTCATCATTTATTACTCTATATAAAGATGTGGCAATATACTTTCTCCTTCATTAAAAATAAAATGAAGGAACAACATATTAACCCCACTGCCCATTTCCATTCCACTGCCACACGTGATAGATCTCTGCAGTAGGTACAACTATGAGAAGATGAACATACATGAAATGATACGGATAACAACATACAAAGCCTCAAAATCTGACCTTCTGCACCCAGGAAGACTAACATGCATAATTAAAAAAGTCAAAAGCAAAATGATCCTGGTATTTCTGCCCTAAATAAAGAAAACAGTTCACACAAAAAGTTGAGGAACTGACAAATGATGTGAAGTACCTGCACTCACTATGCCTTCACATGATGCTGTTCCTTAGGTTACTGTTACTTTCTTACCCCTAAAATATGATCAGCAACAACTTATCACACCTAAATAATACCTAGGTAACTCCTCCATACTTGTTATATAGGACACATCAAAGCAGAGTATGGCTTAAGATACTGTCAAGGCTTTGCAAAGACTTCAAGAGTTACAACTGTCTGATCATTGAACAGCATGGCTGTTTTTACATTTCTATGAGCAGGGATATAAAGAAACATGGATAGACATAGCTAGACTTTTGGAGCAATAAATACTGAAATATATACAGGAGAGGAGAAGTGATATTTTCAGAACTTGGAACTGCATATTGGTTAACACTTGAAGGTCACTGTTATTGACCCTTACTTCAAAGGGAAATGGCATCTTGCCAAACTGCTGTCTTTTTTAACTCCCATTGCAACCTATGTGTCAAAAAAATTTCCTGGCCTCATAGGATTATGTTTACAAACACTGGGAACTCTCTAAGGCATTTATACTCCAGTGCATAAGACACTATCATGCAGATCCAGAGAAATACACTCACATCCTTGTTTGGCATTGCATTTCCTCAGGTAGTTCACCAAGGCTAAATGCACAGTGGGGAAAAACATAATAATTAGGCTAAGCCAATGCTGTGACTTCATTTGCCATGCAGCTATAATCTCATTTATGCTTCAGTGTTTTCTTCAATCCTCTTGAAGTTCAAACAGAAAAATCTACCATTACCGTTATAGCAAGGTGCAGTGCTGTCAACTGGACTCTGCATTTATACCAAGTGTAAAACATTGCCTTTCAGCAAGATCCACAGTCAGCAAAGAGTATCCCTACTAGAAAGCCTGATATATCTACAGAGATATTTTTAATTCAGATAGAAAGTGCTGGTATCAACCTGAAACAGTAACAGGATGTGTACTTGTGATACTCATCAAACCGTAACTTTTAAATTTTTGTGTTATTATTACTTATGCATTAGTGGGTCAATCTCTATCTATACATCAATGAAGTCCTTTTTATGGTATGGCTTCAAAAGAAAATTTTTCTTAGCCTATTTCATGTCTCCTCCCCTACTGCACTCTTTACAGGAGCTTCCAAGGCATTCTTACAAAGACTAAGATTACGAATGTCACACTTCTCTCTTTTAAAGTCTGTTTGACTTCATGCTTCAAATAATCCTACCTACATGGGAGAAATAAACATATCCTCCCTGCTCCAAACCTTAAATACAGATCAGGTTTTGTATGTTATTGCTGCCAAAGACTAATAAAGGTCCAATGCTATGAACAGATGCTACCTTACCAAGCCATTTAACTTCCCAGATAAACCTTCCCAAACCCACTTTTATACTCATTTTCATCCATACCAAGCAAATAGTGAAAAAAAGCTATTATCTGTCCCATAACTGATCATACGCCATTCTAGGTCAAGGCACACCCAAATGCTAGGTAGCTTAGCTCATATGATTCTTAGCATATCCACAGATATGTGACTGTGTGTTTATCCTGGAGATGTTTTCTTTGTCTAGTTTCATGCCTCAGTTGTTTTAAATATCCAAAACTAGGATCCAGAGATAAACATCAAGGAAAAAAAAAGCCCCGACATGTGTTTTCTTCTATTACAGCAATAAAAATTAAATTAACTTCTCTCTGCTGGGCCTATAACAATCCATACCACAGCCTGAGTCTTACATTAAATGCTGATGTTGAGTCTCCTCACTTTGCTGTTTCATACCTATCATACCACTCATCATATTTGACACAGACAGCAACTCTAAGAGATGTGGAATGTACCCATACTAAATAAAATAAAATAAAATAAAATAAATCCCACCCACCACTGTAATCAGCACTTTGATCTATAGCCATAAATATTTCTAAAATCAAAACATTTTGTATAGTGTTGTGGAAAGTCACCAGAACTTGAAACATGACAAAACGTAGAATTTTGTCATAGTAAATGTTAGAAAAATCAAGGATTAGTTATGGTTTAGGATGTCTGACAACAAGGAATATCATAGTAAAAAAAAAAGAAGTCTCAGCTGTATTTGGGATGAACCAACCCTGCAGTCCTGGCTCTCCATGAAGCAACTTGAACAATCAGTTAACAGGGTGTAATAGTCAAACTCGGGTCTGTGCTGTTGGTTAGAAACTCGTCAGGAATCTGAAGTGAAGCACAAAAATGCTTAGCATCAGAGGCTCAGCTGTATTCATTGTTTTCTGGTGAAACCAAAACAGCGTCACAATCTCTGCCTGCATCTTGGCAATCCTCAAACATCAGAAACATATCTTTTCTAACACATAGATTCTTATGACTTTTCCGCACAGCTTCTTTATTTAGACAACAATTTCCCAGGTTTTTTTTTAGGACCATAAAGGGTGTGAAAGCCCTTGAGCCCAGTGTGCACCCTGCAATGGCACTATGTTGAGCTAGCCTAGAAATCTGTGGGAAACTTTCAAATTCCCTGTGTTAGTCTTTGCTCAGAGGAAGAATCCTAACAGTCTTTCAGGCAGGACCCTAACAAAAGTAAAGTTCATAGATACATTATGCCCCATTTGCTTCTCTTCTGTTTTTACCTCATCAATATATGTCTCCTGAAGGCCAAGTTTCTTCAGATCAAGAAATCTGAAAGTCCCAGGTGAACCTTAACTGTTTGCCTTCCTCATATTCTTTAGCCCCACAGTCTGAAAAAGATAGCTTGCTAAAGCCAGCTTTGGTCACTAATTCAGGATCGAGGCTCCACTCTGATGAGTTCTTAAGATGGCAGTCAGTTCTTTCACTTGTTAGGTGTCAAACACAGGAATACTAACAAAAAGTCCTAACCACAGCCAGTTATCTCTAGACTAACATATATACTTTTATATAATCAATCTTAGTAATTCTTTGGTGATTTTTGATGATATTAAACAAATCAAAGCTATGAAAAAGAAGAAGAAAGCAGAGTCTAGTAGGGTGAGGAAAATAACTAATCCTAGCTTCTCACAACTTCATAAACCTCAGTCTTTGTAACTAATTCCATAAAGCTTTGATGGAGCCATTCACTCAAATGTTGGTAAGAGGTGTCAGTGTAAATGTCATAGAAACTCTCTTGAGTGTGTTTGCTAAATCTGGATGACACAGCTCTGATGGGACACCCAGGTAGAGAGATGCATATGGTCTCTGTGCAGTACTGAAGAAAAGCAAATGCATAGCAAAATGTGAAATACATTAATCTGAAAAACTGGGAGAAGTTTCTGCTTTGTAAGTACAGAACTCAGAGCAACACTAAGAACTTCTGAACTACCCACCTTCTACTCCCTCAAAGCCAGACTGAAAGACAGGCAGAAATTTACCTTTTAATGTTTGCATAGCCAGAAATCACTGCATACAATAACAAACTAAATCTAGTGCAAAATCCATGCCACTTTTTACATTTTTCCCTGATTCTATCCATTGCATGGTTGGAAAAAGCTAGCTTTACTTTAAAAAGGAAAAAAAAACCCCAAACAACACAACCCATGGAAGAATGTGTTTAAAAGTCTACTGCTTAAAAACAGCATGCTAGAGCACAGATTGAGAGCACTCAACTTGGACCAGGGCAGACAACCTTAGGAGTTACCTCCAGCAAGGAGTTTTTTAAAACAATGTTTTAACAGGACTGAAGTTCTCTACAGGCTTATTGGTGCTCTACCCCATCATGGTAAAAGAAAGGAGTTCTAGCTAAGCAAACCTTCTGGTGTTTGGGACAGGCTTCTTAAAGTACTCTGTAATAGGTGCAAACCCTTAAATCAACCTTCAGCCTTTCTCAGTAGTTATCAACTTCTTTACCTATTAATTTAGTAACAGGCACATCAGGCTGGGCTTCACTCTCCATGAAAACTACTTTAACACAAAGCAGATTTGGGTCCTTATTTGTTTTGAGCCACAAGTGAAAAAGCAATACATTTTGTTTGGAAGAAGTTTGCCAAGTAGATGAAAAAGGCCTGCAAGTTATCCTTTTGGTCGCCCTTAGCGTTTACGGTCAACTTTTCCCAGCTCAAACCCCAAAGTCTGCTCTCAATTAGCCTGGCGTACATCAGAGCAACTCCATTGACTTTAGACAGCTTTTCTGGATACAGAGCATTGTGAGACAGAACAGAATTTGGCCAATATTGTCTTTTTTTGTTTTACCGGCACCATGGATTTTTCTCTTTTTGGAAGACTTATCGGTTGACACAGAGCAGATGACTGTGGACAACCTGTTTGATGTGGTAAACAAAACCAAAGTAACTGCCAAAACAGCTGATGAGCTAGAAAGAAAAGAAACATGAACACTGTGGGAAGGAGAATGCTGACTACTGATTTTGGTACAGAAGTCCAAAAATAATGAAGAATATTGCCCAAAATAAAATTTAGTACAGTGTAAGAGTGTGACTTCAATTTCCAACCATGTCCATCAGAAGCAATTCTGCTGGGACTAATCCACTGTAAAACCAGACACAAAGTTTAGATACCAGCAGGAGCAACACAGTAAGATTATCATTAGTACTGTTACATGATTCCTATTGTGGAAGAAAATGTAGTGAAGGAATAAAGAGACTGAAAACCATGTTGTAGACTATTTTTTTGAAAATACAGTTCTGCAAAAACTGCCAACTATTTTCCTTCCTCAAGTGGGACCGAAAAAGAACCAAAAGAAGGTCATTAACAAAAGACAGTTCTTTCATGGGTGAACAGAATTCACCTTTAGTTTACAGCAATTTTTATCCATTTGTACAGATTCCTCTCTACAAGATTAACAATGGAAGCAGAATGCACATAATAAGCATTTCTTTTGACAAAACCAGGTGGTGCCTGCATCATATTTTAACTTATGATTTTAAAATTTCAATACAAATTGCAGCAAGGCATAAACTTATGATGCTCTTTTAAGGTCTTTTAAACCAATAAATATGTTGTATCTGAGACCATGTGCTCAAATTTGAAAACTGGATTCACAAAACCTCTTTCCATTTAAGGTTAATTCAAACTCTATAAATGCGTAAAAACTTGTATGAGTCATTCAACTTCACTATTTTTCTGCCTAAACATTAATGAACAGAAGGCATACAGAGTTTCTTTCTTTTCTGTCACAGTTTAGCTATCAGGTGTAGAGATCCTGTTGTATACATCTGGACTATTTCACTGAAAGTTGAGAATTGTTGGAATATGATAAAACAGGAAAGCTGTTTTTCCTCTTCCTACTACAACTACAGATTGGGCAGAAAATTAAAATAAAGATGTGAAGAACAGAATCTGCTTATCTGAAACACTTGTTTACTAGAAACTCAGTGGGAATAATAGAAGATCCAACAGCTGACAAACTTCTTTTTAGGGTAACTTTAAAAATTTCCCTGGGCACAGAACTTGAGTCTTCAGGTACTGATGCATACTGTGCAGTCTGTCATGGCCAACTGGAAAAAATCTTCTTTTCTAGCTGTAAGCTCCCTGTCTTTACCTGCTAAGAGGACTGGAGAATGGGTGTGGGGGGCGGGAGTGGGAGGACAGGATTGTTATTTAACTAATATGCAAAGTAAAGATCAGCATTACACACATACATAATTTAATGCCTCTTTCCTTACAGTGTCAGGTGGGCAAGTTAGAAACTCCAAATAGAGCTGAAGAGAATCTAATTATTTTCCTACAGAAGATTCCAAGGATAACTGCAACATGAAATTAAATTTGACTGCTTAGATAAAGACTTCTTTCCTGGATTTAAACTTTAACTATGCTTTAAGCTATGTCACTGTCAAAGAGGATGTGGCACAGAGCTGGATAATTTTTTTTTTTTTTAAAGTAGGAAAATTATTGAAATTATTGATGAAAAGATATTTCAAAGAAGTTATGAAACTAATCTGCTGTGTTTTTATTTCCTCTATTACATTCCTACTAAAAATCAGCTGAAACACAAATTTATTAGGAGTTACTGAACACTGGAAATTAAAGCTCACAAGCAAACATTAATAGTGAGAAAACATAGAGGTGGAAGCTGTTGTCCTGCATGGCTACTATTTGTTTAATTAATTAACAGTAAGAGAGTGAGCAATTTCTGTAGAGTTGAAGCATCTCCTCGTTTCCAATCTAAATTCATCAGTTTAACCAAAAACGTCAATGATATCTGCTCCAGATCCTTGGGTACAGACTCCCAGTCACATTAAGTCATGAAGCAGGGCTCAAGGTCATGCACAAGGCAGAGCAGGTGAAGTCCCCAGCTGTACTCACACTGCAGATGCTTTAAACTCATCCTCAAATGCACTGTCATCCTTGTTATCAGCCTGTAAGACAGTGGGGCTCTCAGCTGTCAGCCCACTGAAGACCCGGCCATAGAAGATGGTGGAAAACAAACATGAATGTGTTGCCAAATGCAAGAAGGAAAAAAATAAGAAATAAAACAAAGTGCTATTATGTGGTATACAAGGTGCAACTACTGTTTCGGTTATCTGGAGTCGTACATTTTCATATTGTCAGCATCCACTGAACTTTAATCAACTCAGTCAAATCAGTTTGCTTTGCAAGAAGTATGGCTTCACGTGTAACACAGGATTTTAAGGGTCTAAATTCACACCCAGTGCTAACCAACGGAAAGCCTCCAATGAACTTCTCAGATTCTATAATTAAGATATGCTTGTCATGGACTATGCTCCAGTTTTGCTAATTGCATCTTCAGCAACAGTGTCCAGCTTTAGCTATCTGCAGCTTATGTATCTTCACCTGAGCTAGTCAGCCAGATTCCCTTTGTAGTCAACAGCCAGTTTCAGAGCATGATTCATCCTGGTTGAAATTTCAGGCCTGTAGAATACGTCAGATTACTGAAAGCCGACCACTGCTTGCTGCACTCTGCTGACATCAAAGGAAGGTGAGCTGATCTTAGGCAAAATTAATTCCAGCCCTCTTGTGCAGTAGTCAGACATGCTGAGGATCTGCAGCTCCTTTTTTCTTAAGCATGCATAGCCCTAATGAACCACTACAGGACTGGCAAAGGCACTGTCTTTGACTGACTCCACTGTTGCAGACTGTGCTCAATTAGTCATTACTGCCTTTCTTTCTCTAATTGTAAAACATTAGATTTATTCACTACTACAGTGTAGCACCAAAGGAAAATATTTATGCTGGAATGCTGACTACAAAGGAGGGGGAAAAAAAAAAATAATGAACTGTAACATATACAGGACAAACAGCTCTGCATTAGTATTACTATGCTCTTGTTACAATCTTCTGTCATGTGGACACAGTGAACATAAAATCTGTCAACGGATGAAATTAAGTTTAGTTAGTTCCCATATCAAATGCTCTACCTCATGTGGTTTGGGTCCACTTACTTAGGATGGATGGTGCCAAAGAACATAGCTATGCAGGTAAGTCACCTACAAATCCATTTCTTTCTGATGGTAGTGTTTTAACTCTGAATATGGTTTTTTTGCTTTTTTTATTTCAATGAGAAGAGGAAAACAAACAAAAGTTTACCATGTTAATAAAATGCAACAAACATAAGGGAAAGTAATGGGAGAAAAATGGAGTATTCCTCAGCTCATGCACTTACCTCTCACTAAGCTCGTCGACACACTGCCCGTGGCCCAGCATGAGGCTGGACTGACCACACGGGCTCGCAGGGGCTGATAAAGTGCTTTTGACATTCTGTACCGAGTGCCTGCGGCTCCGTCGGCGCTCCAACCCCCTTCGCTCCCCGGCACCAAGGCTGGCCCTTCTCCGGTCCTTGCGCCCACTGGGAGGGGGCTCAGCACTCTCATCTCCATCTTCATGCCTCAGTGTCATCTGAAAAATAAAGGAAGAAAGCCGAGGCTTCTGACACAGTTCCTTTACGTACCACAGGTCTTCACACCTAGGCTTAAAAATTTACTGATCTCAGCACAATTAACTCCTCTTAGCATCTTTGTTTCTACAGCTACCCCTGTAAGGTGCTGTCTGTTCATTAGTGCGGAATGGCAGTGCTAATAATGGAATTATATACCAATGCCTTGTGTAGAACACTAGAGGACCTGTAACTGTTGCCTAAAATACCTAGGAAGAAAACTTCCATGACAGGGCAAGGCAGAGAAAAGATCTTTTACTATAAGTTTAGCTATAGCAATCCATGACGCGTGAGCCCTGGGATCACAGAATTCTACAAATTTATGATTCTACTTAATTTTCCTATCTAGAAAATACATCCAATGTCTAATTAGCCCACCCCCCTGCTATCTATAATCACCTCCCCAGAAACACCCCCTTAGAATTGAGTCGGTGGTCCCAAGACCACTCCTTCCTCCCCCCACCCTCATCTTCATCACATTACGTCTTCTATTTGGAGTTCTTCCAGTACCCTCTAACCCCATCTCTATACTACGACTAAACAATATTGTATTTTGACTATAACATGTTCTAATGGCTATCTCAACACAGCCTAATACCTCCCCCTTAGCACAGAAACAGGCTTCAAGAATGTGACACAGAGGTTAAAGTCTAGCTTAAGTATTTGGTGCAGGGGTTATAAACTGCTTTTTAAATGCAAAAGACTATAAAACTATGTAAAATTACATTAAAATCTACAACTATATTAAGGCTTATGGCAACATAACAACAGTTATGTATCTCCTAATTTGTGTTCAGTTTCTTTTTAATGTAGGACTGAATTTTTAAGGAAGCTGAGCAGTGTTGGACAAGTAGTTCTCTTTACTTTCTTCCAGAAAACTTAGGTGAAGTCTTGGCTTTAGTGAAATCACCAGAAAGAAACTCTCATGCATTGACCGACAACGTTTACTCATGTTCAGACATGACACATGTAGTGATTGAGCAGAAGTTACTGCCTACTAATTTAGAAAGCATTGGAAATAGTAGAGGACTAAAGCATGGGTGCAACACCCCAGTATCTTGAACTACAACATACCACTGACACGCCAATGTGACTTATCTCTAACAGAAACAAACCAAGTGTTAGCTTTTGGTACGAGACATCCTTGGCAGAAACAATGAAGTTGAAGTTACTAGTGGATTTCATCTGAAATGCAGCCTCACATTTAAGTAATCTTTATATGAGACAGATCCACTCAAATAGGCAGAGGTACAGAAGAAGGTCATGTGGGTGATCAGATGAATATATATCTTCTTGTTTCTATTAGTCTTGTTATTCTGATAATTCTACCATAAGTGAACTTTAAAAAAAACCAAAGGGGGAAGTGAGATATCTCTGCTTAGGGTGTAAAATCTGAATCTGTGAGGAAGAAGAGATTTTTCATGTGAAAACAACACTGGCAGAAAAAAGGAAGAACCTGCATCGGCATGTCTAAATTTAGTCCGGTCATCAAGACAAAGCTGGTACCCAACTAAGTCAACAATTAATTTTGCAATCAAGCCTTTCAGTAGGCACAGCATGCACAAAAAATCCTCTGCCTTTAAGATTAATCACCTTATTTTAAAAAGGATCTTATAAGCCTATGCCTCTGATGATAGAAAATGAAAGAATATGGAGCCCTCTAATTCTCTTGCTCCTATTTTGACCTGGCTTTTCCTGAAAATTGCTGTATATAAAACTTAACTCTGCTAAAGTTAGTGAAGTGGCATGGGTGTAGAGTTGATGAAGAAAATGGAGAATCACGTCTATTGAACCCTTCACTGGACTTAGGCAGAGATGAAGTAATTTCATTTCATCCCATCAGAACATGAATTCACATTTACATTACATTAACTTCAGCCTAAACCTCCCTGCTCCCTTCCAAAGTCTGAAAAGAGGCTAATTATTATGAAACTGGATATCCTACCCTTACATATAAATGCTTCAGAAGTAGTTATTTTATACCTAGGTGGTAAATGTGGAGTCACTCATTACTCCATTGCTGCTAACTGCATAGGGTCTGATCCAGTGTAAACTCATAAACAAGGACTTGCTGGATATTGAGTTGCAGAACAAGTGGTATTTGTGAAGTTGAGCTCAGCCGAACCTTTTTCAATGAGCTGAATACTTTTGCATATGGAAAGAACTTCTACTTACTTCAGCATGTGTAACTAGCAGTTGCAGAAAGAAGGCTAGTAAATGAGCTGGTTTGCCTTGGAGTATGCCCCAGCTTTAGTATTAAATGCCTTTGCATTAAATACAGCTATGTACTGTAACAAGTCACATCTACAAATGTGGGTAATACTTTTAGCAACCAGATGTTTTTCTTTTAAAATAAAATAGATAACCAAATTTCACCTAGGTTACATTCCCCCCCTCCTCTTGGCTTTGAAGTTTGCACAAGCTGTAAGATGCATAAAACAGGGCATGTTATGTTACCTCATAAATGTTAAATTGCTCAACTAGGTCCAAGTCTGTTCCTTTCTTGTTCAAGTGTCTCTGTGAAATAGCTTCAATACCGAGCTCTTCCAGACAATCCACCACATCGTAGAAAGAGTCTTGATCTGGCAATCCCGACAGTGTCTAAGAATCAAAGGAAAAACATTTAAATCTGTTTGTTTTGAAAAGAATTAAACAAAGGATTTTAAAAGCAGGTGGCAAGTGCCGCTATGCATGATTTCAGTAAAGTAAAACCCATGATGAGGGATTAGAGACACAGCTAGAAAATAAAAAACAAGTGGCACAGCTTTTAACAAACAACTCTGTGCACTGTGTAGAAAAATGAGTAATTGGCAAAACAAATCAATGTTGTTATTTCATACAAAAAAGTATGGAAAATGTGGGTCTTTAAAATACACAGTTGGATTCTTCCTGGCTTCACTCAAGTACAGATTTAAAGTAGAGAGAATGTTAAAGCATCAAACACAAGGATAAAAGCAAAGAAGGAGAAAAAAATGGTTTAGCTAAAATGAGTAAAGCTGATTTCCTACTGATTCCTGTAAGTTTAGCCTTAAGAAGAAAAAGTCCAGTGCACAGCTGTGTGATGTCAGGACAGTGGGAAATATCCTGCACCATGTGTCTACTGTCCTCCACGCCTGCAGCAGCAGTCGTCTTCCCTGCACACAAATTGTTTTGTATTACAGAGACAGTGAATCCTCTTCTCCTTTTCAACTTGAAAAGTCTTACTAAAGGTACACTGACTCATAAACTCCTATAAAATATTCAAAGGGTGATTAATTCCCGAGACAATGGAGAGAAGCTTTTGCACACTACAAAATAAAGAATGCCAATAATAACAGCTTTTGTAAAATTAACTGTTTGAGTTCAGAGTTTCCTATGGCACTTGCTCTGTCTCTAAGACAGAGCAGTTTTCGTACTGTAGTAATTTCCCATTTCTATGCTGAATTCAGAAAACTGAGAAAAGGAAGGCAGTCTTCTGCAGTACAGCACGTGTACCATGGTATGTCTCTGCAGTGTATGCAACAAGAGGGATTGAATCAAGTGACTCACAGCTTTACTCCAGAGCATTATGTGGGAAGAGTACATGGGCATTGGACAATTTTGTTCAGAGCACAAATGAAGCTCATTCACCAATTCTAAGACATTTGCAAGGACAACAGAAAACACTCCTGTTATGGATTGCCACTGATTTCTACTCAGTTTGTGCTGATTTTTTTACTGTTCCTTATAGATGATGCAGAATAATTAGTGAAATCCTGTGCATGTTAAGCAGAAACTACTGAACATACTGTGCAACTTGCAGAGCAATATATACCTCCTCACAAGAACCAGTCCATGCAGAGCTGTTTCTGAAAAATACCTGAGAATGCAGACTGGAAACAACAAGAATTATTCTGTCTTAGCTCACCAGATACATGTCTATTCTGAAGTAGTTTCCTCTCTCTTGTTTCATTAGCTAAGTAACTTATCTATATCCCCAGCAGAGAAGAGAAAGAACAAGAGACAGAGATGCAAAACCCAGGACCTCTCCAAAAAGAGTTTCAACTTCTCATGCCTTGGATACAATGAACTGTGTTCTGTGAATACTGTTTTTCTGAGCTTGGCTTTTCCAAAGTGGCTCTGAGCAGCAGAGTGCAGAAAAGAGCAGCCACTCTGGGCTGCCTCCCTACACCAAGAAGCTTTACATTCAGAAAAACAAGTCTGAATTACATCACTAATGAGAGAGGAATAGACAGCTGATACATCTGTCCTATTAAAGCACCTTTTTCTTGTGATATGAGGCACTGAAATATGTGCATCAACAAGGAACTTTTTAACCTTTTTTTTTTTTTTTTCTAACTAAACACAACACAGCAACATTTTCTTCTCCAGCCATTACAGGACTATTGCCTGGTGAAATTCACCATAACAGGAATTCTTAGCATAAACACCAATTAAATGTTAGGGTTATATGTTCAGACTTTAATTAAGACTTTGTCTCTGTCCAGGACACTATTTAAGCCTCTGTTTAAAACCCAGACAAGACTATGAAACTTAAACTTTTTGAACAGTGCTGCAAACATATCTTTTGTTCCTTCCTAACCTGACACCTGGGATTGAGTAAAAATCTGAGGATTCAGCAAACGAAGCTATCACACTGCAAATTCAATGGAGCTTCAACACAGATATGGAAATATTGTAACAGAAAACAGTGTCCAACTATCTTTCAAATGAAAGATGCAGACAGCAACTATTCTGACCTGAGGGCTTTCATGCATAGTAAGATGTGATATTTATTTGCAAAAGTGTGGACAAGAAGTCATATCTTCTGAGCATTTACTTTCATAAAAATCAGGAAGTGGTCTTAAGGTTGATATGAAGATCATCCACCTTCAAGTACAGTTTTCTTAAAATTCAATGTAAGGCAAGTTGTAGACTAGACATACAGCAGCATTAGTATTTACTGGAGACTGCTTTTGTCAGCAGCCTTTTATTGGTTAATATAATCTTAAATCACACAGCAGTGGAAATCCAATTTTCACTGCATGTTACTAGCCAAAGCTGGGCAATTGAACTGCAAGTATAGAAATCAAATATTTTTCCTTTGCACAGTTTGTCCTGAAACTCACAGACCCACTTTCAGAGCATAAAGCATATCAAATTAAATTTCTAACACTATAAAATGGAATGTAAAAGAGCACTAATGGTGTTGCAACAAGATCAGTTCAACCTATCATAGGAAAGCGCTTTTTCAGTAATAAACATAAGGAATGTGAAGTGCTTGCATAAATGATGGTGTCAGACTGAAAGATTCTATTAATTTGCAGTTTTTTAAATAGCTAACACCAGTTAGGAAAACTACTAAGTATGGTGACTTTTGTCATTTACAAAACAATCAGTATAAAGCAGTGGTGCAGAGACAATATAGGCAAGAGTAAGTCCATTTGGTGTGTAATGTTTTTCGTGAGGGTCCAAGTAATACAAGAGTCCTGCCCTGGTTAGTGAACGTCCAGCACCATGGGCTCCACTCACAGGCCCATGCACTAGACAGGGAGACATGAGCTACATTCTACATGTTATGGTGAAAAGCACTACATGGTAAATAAACACACTTAAGGGCATTAGCCAAGCTTTCAATTGCTTTGGAATAGGAAGTAGACTCTCTCATGTATTTGTTTTCCCAGGAAACACAACTTCTAAAACATCTGGTGTGGCCAGTGTCAGACACAGGACTTGGGATGATCATGACTCCAGTGCAGCAGATGCAATGTTCTTAAGGCAGGTCATTGGTAATCAATGTGCCAGCTGCTGTATTAACACCCAACTGACCTGAAACAGCACTTTTTCAACTACAGCTGATGGACTGCTGGTGGGTAGCACTCTATGCTCCCACTTGGACTGGAAGCTGATGCTTAAACTCCAAAATTATACTGGACCTACTAAAAACCATTCAGTGCATAACCTGACTATACTACTACATATTAATTTTTATGTACTCATATGTAATTATTTTATCTGTTTAAAAATGCACTGATATGAGAGAACAAGCAATATTAATAACAGGCAAAAAGAAAATCAGCATTAATTTTACAATTTACAGATCTTCCAATGTAATTTCAATAAATGAAGGGGTTTTATAGCAGTTGAACAGAAAGCTTATTAAATGCAACACAGAAATTTTTTTCTGCATTTGATAAGTAGTTGGTGAGGCTTTTTTATACAAAGGAAACACAAAGACTTTAATCTATCCAGACTTCAGTAATAAACATAAGGAAGTAGAGATTAGAATAAGATCTAAGAAATCATAGGCACTAACCCAAAGAAGATAACAAAGGTTATACCAGAACTATACATAACCAGAAGTATCTGTGTTGGGATCACTCTCATTTAAGAGTTTCATTAATGCCTAAATCCTCACAAAATAAGAGAGGGTTAATGAAATATTAGCTTAACTAAATTGGCTAAGCATTAACAGAAGAGGGGGAGAGGATAACAGGACTGGAGCAATTCTTATGTCTGGGCAGATGTGTTTTGTGATCTTGAGTAGGAACGAAAAGAGTCTGTAAATGAACACAGAGAAAGAAGAAGAAGTATGCTTCCTTAAGACCAATCTTTCATGAGGACTCTGCCTGTGCTGAAAGCTTTGCCGTTTCCCTGCCTAGGGAAGCTGAAAACATCTGAGCCTTCTTTGTATTCTCTGCGGGGAAAAAAATTACAACTCTTACATGCTGCTTGCTGTTTTCTCTATAATCATGAAAAATATCCCATTAAAAACATCATAAAGCTGCCCATAAGCCAGATCATAATTATAAGTGTGGATTTGTGGGATTCCTCTTTTCCTTGATCTTCATAACTGCCTTGCTCCTTTGACTGTGAGATGCTTTTTCTTTTTGTGTGTTTTTAAAGAACTACATCCTCCTAAAAATAGCTTCAAATGTAGGGAAGAAACTCAGACTAAAGGAATCAACTACAGGATAATAAAAGAGTCAACAGGGAACAAAATCTTTGAGGAAGTCAAACACCAGGTAAATTACAACTGCACAAATGATGAAGAGAATTATCTCAGAAAGATGAATCAGTACACAAAAAACACAAGGTGTAAAGTGGAGATGTTGAAGACTGGTCATCTTGGCTTTAATAGCAGCTGCAGACAGAAGCATATGTAACTGGTGATGCTTTTCAGAACGACTACAGCAGTAAGAGTAGGTGGTCTTTTAAACTCAAGAGGAGCTTTGCTACTGTGGAACCAGGAGCAAAAGTACAGTAACAGCATTAATGTCACCAGGAGAGGTTAGTCTATCTCAGGCACATTTGCTGAACAATATCTGCTGTTAAGACATCATTTTATTAAAAAAAAAAAACACAAAACCCACCAACAACAGAGCAACCTACAACCTCCACCACGTAGCCAAGAGCCCAATAAAATCGCGTCTTGGTTTATGACCTCCACCAACAAACTCAGGATCTTCAAGTGAATATAATGAATAATATTCCCTAATACTCTGTCCTATTAAGTATGACCATAAACCACACAGTTATTTTGATTTGCCAGTAGTATGCTTATCCTCTGTGCCCTTTATAAAATTACTCTTAAATTTTAGTCGCCCTAAGGTTTGTCTAGGACTAGATGCTGATTTTTAAGGAATTTACACTAATAAATTTCTAACTTTCACAGACATTCCATTTTCTCCATTTTTTCCCACCCAATAGCCCAAGTGAATACTTCAGAAAATGTTTGATTTTACTACAAAACTATTGTTTGCAAATCAGGTCACCAGGAAATAAAATGAAATAAGCAAAAATGTAATCTTACTTCTTTAAGCAGAAATACTCTTACCAGCACTCAGACCTGTTAAATTTATCATATTTAGTTTGCAGAAAAAAAAAAAAAAAAAAACAACTATCTGAACTAGATAATTGTGTACAATGCAAACCTTTGTGAGCATGTGATCTTTTCACCAGCACTTGCTTTCTTTCTCCCCTTGGATAATCTGTTGAATTAGTTTGCTGAGTTTTTGTTTAGCACTGCAGAGTCAGCGTTGGAAGACAAGCCATGTCATACCACAATTCCACACAGTATCTAGCAAAATAGCAATTTTGCTCCCAGCCACTGCCTCTGGGTGACTGCAGCACAAGTAACGAGAGCGTGCTGATTGATTATAGCTTGTCCTGCAACTTCTCCATGACAGGTCTCTGTCATATACTCTTAACAGTGAAGTTCATCATACAATTGAAAACACTGGCATTATCTCCACCAGTTATGCTAAAAAAGTAAACAAACCTTGTTAACCAAAGTCATTGCGTAAACCAGTAGTTCGGTATCAACCCCATCCTTCTCCTCCAGTATCTCCATGATGTTGGACCATGGCTTGGCTCCTAGAGGAAAAGCAGAAATTCTTGGTTACAGTGATCAAAATGCAAAGCTGTACCATCAACGCTTATCTAAGAAGTAGCACAAGTTGGAATATGTGGCCTGGGGAAAGTTCAAGCAGAAAGACCCAGCTTTCTCTACAGTCTCTCCTGCTTCCCTGAGAGTGAAGTTAATGTAGACAGTGAAAACTGCAGTGCAGCCTAATGCAGGGATCTAAAATATATCAGGTGGACTTTTCCGAAGGTACCAACTTCTCTCCCTTCATGATGAAGCAAGCTTTGTTAGCCCAGTTTGATTGATATCAAACTTGTAAAAATCAGGTGGGAAGTACTTTTCCCCACCTATTAGAGGTTCACATAGGCTTTGATAAATCTTCAGCAAAAACCTGTAAGCTATGCTTTCAGGGTGCCTCTTGCTCACATTCCTGGTGCTATTGCGGAGTTATGCTGCATTAAGGTGAGTCAGGTTAACAAAACAGTGTGGCAGAGAAACAGTTTTCTCAAATTACACGCTATGTGTCTTGGATAAAAGAAATGATCAATGAGGGGCAAGTTTTTTTTTTTTTCCTGTGCTTTTTTCTCAAATTATTTTAATAAGAAAATGTCTACTGAACTTTCAGTTATGTTGCTCTCGTTTTCCACTAAAATTTGTGCTTTTAGTTACGATATACTTGTTGATTTGCATGTTGGTTTGAATTTGCATATTCACCTGATAACTAAACCCTAGAGGCTTAGTAAGTTACTGTGCCAAAAACATCAGACAGGCAAGATGCCACACAGAACCTCTTGTGTGGGAGGTACTGTGTCAAATCATCCTATTTCATTTGGCTAAATGGCAAGATGGTTGTATTTACTAAATTTTATCTAGGATAACCAAAGGAAATATCCAAAGACTATAATTCAGTGTTTTGTTTGGAGTAAAGCTAGACGTGAGGAGGACAAAGTAGAGAGCTAACCCTAACCTAGAGATACTCAGTTCAACTACACAAGTGTAACTGTGAGAGTCTTTGAATTTCAGAGGGAAACTGCAGAGTATTCCAACAATCCATGTCCCCTAAACATCCTAGGAATAAGGAGACTGTTTAGATCTCAGGGCTACTAATCAGTCAGCAACAGGTGGTTGTGATGGCATATATNGTATATAGATAGTATAATAAACTAGGCATATTTGCCTGATTATACTTAAACTGATTACTAGCCCTGAGGTCTAAACTCAGCATTAGCCACACAGTGATAACAGCCCTTGTTTATTCAAGATGATATCATGCATGCACCCTGCTACACAGACATCAGACCTCTGCTAACCAAGGATCTGCATTTTCAAGGCAATGACAGTGCACTGTGTGGAAAAATCTGCCCATTAATGAATGTGCAGACAGCAATATTTCTCCTGTTTTCTCTCCCTCTCTTTTTGAGACAGTCTCTGATATTTACTACTGGATAATAAATCAGAACTTCTTTATCTCAAGCAAAATCAAAGGAGGAGGGGGATTCACTCTCAGGTCTCCAGATGTATTTATGTGCCTGACTAATTAAATGCTAATTCAAATTCATGTCTGTAATGGAAATACACTAGACATCTCTTTATAAAATTCTCTATATTGTCAGGCATTTTGGGCACTACATGTTCAAAAGACATGGAACAAATGCACTCAGCTCACAAATGATATATGATCAGCAGGAATGATATCCTCACTACAAAAATGCCTTCCTGTGGTTTCCAGTGAAAAAAATAAAAAATGGAAGAGAAAGAAAATGGGGAAACAATGCAAGTCTGACTTATCACAATATCATTTGGAAAAAAAAGTGAGTTGATAACAACATCAAAAATTATATAATCCACTGCATAATTCAGTGAGAATCCTAACGAAACATGCCTTTAGTTTTGCAGACAGGTTTTATTCTTATTGGAATAATCTTGGTTTGTTTTTTTAGACAGCATCCTTGAGTTTGATTTTTTTTTCTTGAATTTCTCAATACTTCTTCATTATCATAAAAGAATCATTTCAAAGTCACCTTGCTGTTTTCCTTCAAGAATGATATTTGAATTTCCTTCTACCCATACTGCTTTTTTATTTTAGAATACCATTTTTTAAAATTGTTAACCAGGTGCATTTAATAGCAAGGCAAGTAAAAGCTGTAGGGCAAGTAAATAGCTGTAAGGAAGCAAAGCCATGTAAAAGCTCATCTGTCTTTTAAAAGGCTTTCATTGTGCTGCTGCTACTAAACTTAGACAGTTTCCAAAATCTAGGCTTTAATTCCAAATTCATCTATTCCCCAACCACAGACAAGAGGAGGCAATACTATCAATGACTTTGATAGAGCTACTCCAATTTGCACCAGATGAAACCTTTCTTTTCAAATGTTACTTTCCCCATTATGATCTCAACCTGAACAGAAAAGAAGTGAACATGAAAGGAGCCACAAGGCCAGTTCTAATGCAGAAGTTGCACCACGAACTTACTGCATTACTGTAGTTGGGTTAATATCCCTTGCTAATATGAGAACCTATCGTTTCCAACCTACGATCCAGACAGCATGGGATATGGGCTGATAGAGAGCAGGTGTCTGCTCTCATCCACTCTCAGCTTCACTTTCCAGAGCCTGTGCAGTCCAGTATGCTTAAAGTAAAAAGAGATCTGTTCAGATTGAGATCATAATGAAGAAAATAGGATGTGAAAAAAGAGGTTTCATCTGGTACATACTGGAGTAGCTCTGTCAAAGTCATTGATAGTAGTGCCTCCTCTTGATTCTAGTTAGGAATAGGTGAAATTCCTCCTTCACCCAACCCTGATGTAGAAGAATGATGATGCAGCACCCCAGAGATTCTTCTGGGAGCAGATGGGGATGTTCCCATAAGGTTATGACTTTTATGCAAAACTTGTAGACTTGTGGCAAAATCAATGAGAGTGATGAAACAGGTTCAGTGAAGTAAAATAGTAGAGGCTGAATTTTGTGTGTGTTCTCCTGCCTTCTAATGGGTAAAACAAGAACTGCCTGACTACTCTTTACAAGCTTGTCACTGGGAAGAGCTCTTTATTGCAGCTATTCTGACAGGAATATGAGATTGCAACGGCCAAGCCTAGATTAAATTTATACAGTCTATTGAATAACACTGGCCATTGTTTAAAATCTTAGTCTTTCTCAGTTCCCTCTTTAAATGTTTTTATGTATTTATTTTAATGCTGTTGTTCATGTCATACACAAAATCTTGACATCACAACTACAAAGGATGTGCACAATATGTATAAAGCATGAAAAACCTTGCACAAGGGCAGAAACTTATATGAGAACTGTCACCAAATGAGAGAGTGCCTGTCTCCAGCAGCCACAGGAACTCTTGGAAAGACCTCAATATCTTGTATTCCAGGTTATTTGAGTGAACTTATACCCCTTCATCCTACTTATAGTACAGGTATTAATTTAGTGGATATCTAACTACAAATGAAATAGCAGGAAAAGCTGAGAACTGATAATGTGGGCCATTTACAAATAATATAACAAGTCAGGTAGCAGAAACTTTCTTCACTATCAATATGTGACAGTGTCCAGGTCAGTCATGAGGCTTTAATCTCTGCCCTAAAATATGCTCATGATAAAACAGCCCTAGACAGCAGAGTGCAATGCCAGCTCCACTGTCCAGAGTCTGTGCAATATGGTATGCATAAACTGAAAGGAGACCAAATTCCTCTGGGGCTCTAAATCAAGAAAGGGTGGGAGGAAGGGGGGAGCTAGATGGAAGTGTAAGTAGAAGCTACTTCCTATATGATGAGGGCCATGAAGTTATTCACTTACAGTCTGCTTGTATCTGAGAGCAAAGCCGGTGCTTCAGTTTGCATATGGATGTATTCACACATAGAAACCACAGATGGGATTGCTTTGAAACCAGGCTGAGTTAATATGGGGCTCTTTATGTTAATCATGTGTGGTACACATGTTGAAGAATTATGTCATATCTCATCACCTTGTATGTACATGAAACATTGGACTTTTATCAAAGCAGTGCTAAACTTAATTACATACCTGCGAGATTTATGACAATGGTTCATGAAAAAGCACATTGCTTTTTATTTCCTCTGTATTTCTGTTTCGTTACATCAGTCATTAAAGGCCAGTACTCCTCAGTTATAAGCCACTAATTTAAAAATATAAATTAAAACATAGCACATCCATAGCTAAAAGTGAAGGGCTTCGACACTGTCTTCCAGAGCATTCTCCTGGAGAAACTGGTTGCTCAGGGACTGGAAAGGTGCACTGTTCACTGGGTAGAAAACTGGCTGTATGGCCAAGCCCAGAGAGTAGTGGTGAATGGAGTTACAACCAGCTGGCAGCTGATCACTAGTAGGGTTCCCCAGCCCTCAGAGCTGGTGCCACTCTTGTTCAATATCTTCATCAACGATCTGGACAACAGGATTTCAGGAACCCTCAGTCAGTTTGAAAATGACACCAAGTTAGTTGAGGGTGTTGATCTGCTGGAGGACAGGAGGGATTGATGGGACAGGGCAGATTGGTGGGATGAGACCAATTGTATGAGGATCGACAAAAGTCCTGGCACTTGGGTCACAACAGCCCCATGTAGGGCTACAGGCTGGGGTCAGAGTGGTTGGAAAGCTGACCGGCAGAAAAGGACCTGGGAGTGCTGGCCACTGAACATGCCCAGGTGGGCAAGAAGGCCAATGGCATCCTGGCCTGTATCAGAAACAGTGTAGCCAGAAGGACCAGTGAAGTGATTGTCCCTTTGTATGGTGTACTGGTGAGGCTCACCTGTGTTCATTTCTGGGTACCTCGCTACAAGAAAGACAGTGAGGTGCTGGAGGGTGTCCAGAGAGGGGAAACAAAGCTGTTGAAGGATCTGGAGCAGAAGTCTTATGAGGAGTGACTGAGAGAGCTGGGGTTCTCTATCCTGAAGAAAAGGAGGATGATGGGGGAATCTTATCACTCTCTACAACTACCTGAAATAAGGATGTAGCAAGGTGGGGGTCAGTCCCTTCTCCCATGTAACAAGACACAGGATGAGAGGAAATAGCCCCAAGTTGCATCAAGGGAGGTTTAGATTGGGTATTAGGAAAAATTTCTTCATAGAAAGAGTTGTCAAGCTTTGGAAAGGCTGCCCAGGGAAGTGGTGGAGTGACCATCCCCGGAGGTATTTAAAAGACATATAGATGGACTGAGGGACATGGTTTAGTGATGCATTTGGTAGTGCTTGGTTTAACTTGATGATCTTAAAAGTCTTTTCCAACCAAAATTATTATATTGATGACCTAAAAAAGGGAACTAAATATAAAACCAGGGAAAAAAAAATCTCTTAAGGAACTAAGTACAACTCCTCAATAAACATAACTTAAAGAAAAAAAAAAGGAAAAAGAAAAAACTGGATATTTCTTTAAAGTTATTTGCAAGTGACAATCTATCAATGCACAGGTATGAGAATTCCTGTAAAACCTCTCATCATGCTCCTAACATATACTTATCTAACTACACACATCAGGTTTTTTCCATGTCTTAATTTGCTACTTAAGTTGTTTTATTACTTTGGGGCACATAAATGTTTGTCTAAGGCTGCTCTACAGATACAGAAGGGAATACACAGAGTGTAGTAGTTTGTTTAGGGTCCTCCTTTCTCTTTTTTCTTTAATGACGTTTACTAGCATGTGAACAGATAGCATTTGCACATGTTAAGAATACCAGTGAGTTCACAAAGCTGAGGAAATACTGACTGCAAAAAATAAACCATGGTGCTCACAATCGCATGAATATTGTAATTACATTTATGCTTATGGCATTGTAAGGTTTATTGGTTTCAGCTGAAAACAGAAAGCCAACCTGCAGAGTTCACTGTTTGTGAAATGCCCCTGCCTGCTCCTCTGCCATAAGAGACAATTTGTGCTTTGTCTTTTCAATGCATCCTGATAGCTGAAAGCAAAATCTGGCTCCTTTCTATTTCTGGCACCACCTTTCTTCCCAACCCCCAACATTTTCTTATTTCACTTTTACCATATCAAGTCACTCAAACAAGTTCAGCATGGAGGCAGTTGCTCCACAGAGGGAACTTTGCTTTCAACCTCCGTGTTTGAGACCCACAACAATGGATCTCCTAACCTCAAAAACTCTCCTTAAGGCAAAGGAATGTTTTGCATCAAGAGAGAATGCCCCAGGAGCTTAGTGATGGCTTTGTGGGAAGAACAAGAAAGAATCATTTTTGTTCTATTTATTTGTAAAAAATACAGTATACATATTCAAGTATTTTTCATGAGCCTGAAGGGTAACAGATTTCATAGTATAATATCTGCTCAAGGGCTTTGTATTAATGTAACAACAGATGGTTTTGCTTTTACTATAAAGCCTGTACTATTACTGACCTCGTCTTTCTCTTCAAAGGGATTACACTGATTAGATATCATTTTCTCTTCTAAATCAGACTGCTGCTTCTCAGAAGGAAGTGGAAAGACAGCCTTGCCTGGAGGAGCCTCTGAGGTCGGAAGATACAAGGGGGCTTACTTTGCAAGTGGGTGCAGTGAAGGGGTAATGACTGGTGCCCAGGCAGGCAGTAAAGTTCCTCAGCTTTTCACTCTTCCCTTTTCCAGTATAATTAATTCCTCAGACAACCTTAGATTATATGAACACTTACAATATGCTTTTAATCAAGAAATGAAAGGTATGTTGCACAAAGCAGGCATCATGATAGCAACTCTAGAACTACTGAAATCAATGATGAAATGCCACCTTGATCTCAGTTGTGTTGGGATTTTGCAACTCTCAAGTAAGGCTACTCACCTCTCTTTTCATCAACAGTAGATACTGCCTGGATCAAAAGCGTTGCATTGGATTCAGTATACTCCACAAACACCAGCAGCAGCTTCAGTGCTGTCTTTACCACCAAGCGAAACTGGAAGAAAAGAGTGCAACATGTCATTCTGCAAACCACAGCATTTCCATATGTGTGAAATGACGCTGGGCAAGATGCAGGCGTAGCAATCCACATCTGGCAATAACACACGAATGGAAGAGATTAAGCTGTGACAGCATTGAAAAAATGAAAGGTAGCCAGCTGGCTGAAAATGTCATTCACTGGACACTGCTCTCCTAGGGAACTCCCAGTAGTCACCGAATCCAAATGAAAGCTTAACACTGCTTGTTAAAAATGTAACAAAAGGCTGAATATCTCACCTATGCATATCCCCAACACTGCTGTTCAAAGCTTGGTGCAGGTAGAACCTACTGAACTAACAAAGCATATATTTCTCTATTTCTCAACACATTTATTTCCTCCTTTCACTACAAGCCTTTAATCCTGTCAAAATGCTGGATGATGGGATGATTTCCTCCTTATGCTTTCTTCTCTTCTTCTAATGTTAGTTTAATGCCTACATTATTAAATAGTGTGATCTTCACTATTAAACACATCTTGAGAGGAAGTGTGTTTGAACTCCAACTATCCCACCCTGTCGTGAAAAGTGTGATTTACTGGACCTGAGCATTCTGCCTGCAAGTTTTCAAACTCAGTTTTTTGTACAACCCCAGAGAGAGAGTTCATTAAAGACTCAGCATTGGTAAAATGGCTCTACTGGAAATCAATAGCCAAACTCTATCAGTTTCATCACAGATCTCCCATTTCCAGAGAGAATTATTTGACTAAAAGAGCTGAGTAAGAATTTCTAGGGATGATCAAGTATGATTGCTTGGCATGATAAGGTATGTGAAAAAACAAACCTTTACTTAAAGGAATATTTGGAGTTTTTAATAAAAGATGTGAAAGGGGAGGATATTTTAATACCCAGGGCTCTACATGCCCAGCTGAGAAGGTTTTTACTGGGAGAAGTGATTCTAGATTAAATTTGCTATAAATTTAAACAATGGATTTAAAGCCAAATAAAAGGTGATATGCTGCTGGTCCCAGAAACACATTTTCCAACCTATTGTGCTTGAATCAAACTCCAGAAAAAAACCCCATGTATTCCTAAGTTTACTGTATTTTTCTTCTACCCTGGTCTGCAACAAATCTATCCAACAACATGTAAGATTTTTAAAGCGACAGCTACAATTAATGTGGACATTGCTCTCTCCTCTGCCACTGACAAATATTTTAAATCTAGTTTAGGATGCACTCATATAGAGATAAGCCACGTTCCAGAAAAGTCCTGCCTTTGTCTCCTTACATTAAACTGATAGGCACTCTGAAACATAACCTTCTGGTCATTAAGATGTCTCACCTAGGGGGAAAGTTAAAAAAAAAATAAAATCATTATACTGTATTGCTAAACTGTTTCAGGGATATATATAGTATCTGCCAATATTTGCTCATTCCCATTCCCTCATTTTTTTCAAGTCCTCTCAACACAACTCTCCTAAGAGGCAAAAAAATTATTTTTAATCAACTCATAGATGCACACTAAGACAGGGACTGTGTCCACTAAAACAGATTGCAAGTGCAACAGGCATAGACTCAAGCCGTCACGTTCACACAGCCAGAGATGTACTAGAGCTCACATGAAGGTAACTACTTAAAATGTAGCTCGCTGCTGTAAACACAGGCTTTAGTGTCACCTGTGTCCCTGCTATTTCCCTGGCTTCCTGGCTTCTACTCATGTGGAATTCAGCTTAATGCCCTGCAGTGTCACTACTAGCAATGCGAAATACTCTGCTGTTGAATCTAGACTCTTTCAGGCTTGATGCATTATCAGATTGTTTCATTTTAGGGCTGACAGCCAGGATATCCCAGTGACAAGCCTGACCACATCCCTTAAGACACTTGATTAGCCTAATCCACAGTTGTACTGCTGCAGCAATTCTTCATACATATAGGGGGTAGTCAAAGTAAAGGAAATTGAAACCCAGTAACACAACAAATCACTTCCCCACAATTGCACTGGACATCTGTGTATTTGCCTGTCAGGCCAATACTATGATGTTTCTGGTCTGCAATGACATTTATCTTAGCAATCAAGCTCAATTGTTTAATAGACATATTGTAAGAATTTCCAAAAAGTCTCCACTTGTTTTATAAAGTTATTTTGTAAAACAGGAGTTATACTACAGCTATACTATAAACTATTCTAGCAACAACATACTTCCCAGATAACCACTTACATACTACCTCCTAAGCCAATCAAGTTCCTTTCTCTAGAAAGGAAATTTTGGATATTACTTTTGAGGGTTCTTAAAACCTCAAGGCTTGGCCATATGGTGACACTGGGATGCATTTACACATAAGTGCTGCATGGCAGAATTCCCATACGTTTCCATTTGACAGCAACCAGTGGGGGATACACCAGGCTTAGTTCTACTTTTGCAATTCTCTTTTTCTTCCAGAAAGAAGAACCTTTGGCAATACCTTTGCTCTAACTGTTGCTGGCTGGCCATGGTGGCTGCTATAATAAGGAGCTAGTCCCTATGCACCTGCCACGTTGCAAATCCTGTGAAACTTCAGGGCAGCCAAATGCAGCTGCACCAGACCAAGGCTCAGGCTGGCTGATTTCAGGTGCTGTCTGCAGGTATCAGCCTCCTGTGCTTAACAAACTAAGAGACGGCATTGTAAGGAATAAATACCACTCAGAAGTAGTTCTGGAGAAAAGGAGCAATTAGAAAAGCTATGTTTTGCTTGCCATTTAGGTACAGAAGGACACTGTGAGTTCAGTTCCTCCACCTGCAAATTTTCAGGGCTTATCCAACCCCTCACAAAACAGTCAATCAGCCCTAGAAGTGGAGGTGCTTTCCAGTGAAAGCGCATACCAGGGGGCCACTTTCTGCTTGCAGGCAACACAGACACTAGCTTTGGGAAAACCTGCATTTAAAACAATGCTTTTTGCTGCTCAATTTGAGGCCCCTGTGGGCACTTTTAAGCCTGCCTGCTGTTTGGACACTTTGGGCAAGGACAAAACTAAACACTGCAGTCCTAGACTAAGCTGCAAAATGTCTCTACTAGCTACCTGTGACCCACACAATCTTTGCGCTCATCTTGCAATGCTTTCTAATACTGCTTTAACAGTGTTTCTTGACAGAAGCAGGCAATCCCTGAGCATCTGCACTGCCCCTAGGAGACTGAAATCTTCAGCCAGCCAAAGCCTTTCTAAGACATCTGATTGCCTGTCAGCCCAGACAGAACAGTCCAGAGCCTGACACGCCTACACTAAAATCAACTCTAATTATCCACTGTGGCACCAAGAAATCTCTGAAAAGTCTGTTCAGGGATACCTGCTGCCAGGACCCATGTGAAACACAGTGAATTTTCTTACATAGCCTATCTTTTAAATGTTCACTTCATGACCACCTGTGGTCCTGACCTGACTGTGGCAGCTCCTGTATTGCTGCTGGTGACATGTCAAGTGTCAGGTATTGCAATGGGAAGGGTTTCAGCCACGATCAAGAATGACTGCTTCACAACTTTCATAACACCAGAGCTATTAACAAAGTTCCCATTTGTGACTGGTCTTTGTCAAAGTGGGAGATCCTCATAGCTTTGTGAGTGAGTTCTAAAATGTGTTTTCAGGGCATATCTTTTCAATTAATTAATTAGTAGACAGCTACATTGCGCATAAAATAACTAAATCTCAAAACTGGGAGACTGTTTAACAGGAAAAAACAGCAGCAATTCATTGACTTTCTTGCTTCCCTTTGTGATGTCATGGGAGTTCTTGCCAGCCACTGCTACATGATGTACTCAGATGGCACAGCAATGGGAGCAATAGACTAGTCCTAGGACTTTTTTCTTGTTCTCATTTAGTATTGAAGACAACCTCAACTGCTTTCTGAATCATCTTCAATAGTCACAGTTCTGCTAAAAGTCCACGGGACAGTCACACTATTACTTCAAACAGAACTAGAAAAAGTAGATGTGTTAGCTCAACAAAGGTCCTGTTATCCTCACCTTGCAAACACTGGTTGTTGCAATTAAATCCAAATTTCCATCCTAAATATTACCGCTTAGTCAAAAAAAAAGGCTCACTGAGGCAATATACACACTCACTGACTTGGTAAAATGATGTTTTAACAGTTCTGGGATTAAATCAGGATTTTTGAATTTCAAAGCACTGAAGTATCAAAACTTTTATTAAGTTAGAAAAGAAGTTCATACTGTGTTTCTGTATCACATGCAAGCCAATTTATAGAGAGGAAATGATGTTAGCATCTTCTGGCCAAAGATAAGATATAGCCAGCAACGTAAAAGGAAGAAAAATTATAAACCTTTGTCCTCCTTCTCACTTTGCATTATACAGTGCAGTTTGGCACCCCCTTTCCTTTTTAGCTCTTTATGTTTAGACAGTTACAGACTCAGCCAAAGATACCACACAACAGGCTAAAAAACTCATGTCTCATGGAAGGGCTTATCCCAGTTAATCACTTGTCAGGAAAGGTTTTAGCCTTTACAAGGAATGTTGTCACAAAGTTCATTGACTTAAATATCAAGGCAATATTTGTAAAATTCATATTTAAGCACTCAGGATTCAATTATTTATCTTTTTTTAAAAGGAAGAAAGTAAAAAGAAAATTGAGTAAAAATATTTCACTCAGCCAGATGTAGTTGCTTTGGACTTACACTATTCAAATTTAAAGGAGAAATGGGCAGTGAATTTTTAAATAAAGATCTACTACAGACACATCCTCCAAGTCCTATTCCAAGTACAGACATGTAGGCCACACACTCATGCTCCTGATAGGACACAGCCAGGCAGAGCTGCAGCTGAAGAAACACCCAGTACAACCAGTTTCCAGCCTGCTGGTGAGAGGTGCACAGGGAAGCTGGAACCCCTCTTTCTTGTGAGGTGCAAAGATGACCCTAACTTCAGATCTAGTGCTGTAGAAAGAGCCCACTGGCATCCTGCCAGCACCTGCAATGCAGGTCAACCTCATGTTTCACAAGGGGATAAAATCACCTTCTGCTCACAAAATGAGGAAAGATCTTCCTGGAATGCAAGGTTTATATACATATTTAAATAAAATACATAAAATATATAGTATATCTATAAACCTGTATTTATTATAATAAACAACAATCTAATATATAAATAAATATACACTACTATATGGTAATATTATATAATATTATGATAACATATGATTTTATTTGTAATAATCAAGAAAAAAGGAAAAAATAAATATTGAGCTTGGGAGAATCTGAGAGTAATAACTCAAGTTGAAATGGATCTAATATGACTTTCCTTCTTATCTTAGGTGAACAAACCCAGTTCCTTTCCTCATATATCATGTTCTCTGCCCCACCTCACCATCATGGTGAACCCCTTCTGGACTTGCTCCAGTAGGCAAATATCTACCTCACACTGAGTAGCCCCGAACTGGACTCCTGAACTCCTGATGCAGCCTTATCAGCACCAAACAGAGAGAGGCACTTCCTTCAACTTGGTGGCTACACTCCCGCCAGCCCAGCCCTGGGTGTGTTTGGCCTTCATTCACACAAGGGCACACTACTCACTTGTGCTCAAATTCATATTCTCTCATTCAGAATGAGTGAACAGAATCAGACTGTGTGATGCTAAAAGAAACACCGGTAATTCTCCCTGACTTTTAACAAGAGAACGGGTAATGGCCTTAAACTGAAAGAGAGTAGTCTTATGATATGTGTCAGAAAGAAATTCTTCTCTGTGAGGGTGGTGAGGCACTGGAACAGGTTGCCCAGAGAAGTTGTGGATGCCCCATCCCCTGAAGTGTTCAGGGCCAGGTTTGATGGGGCTTTGAGTAAACTCATCCCTCCCACTGGCAGAGGGATTGGAATTAGATAAGTTTTAAGGTTCCTTCAAATCCAAGCCATCCTATCATATGATTTTATGACTCAGTACCCTTAAAGGTAATTTTCAAGAAAGAATCACAGGCAAAAAAAAAAAAAGAAATAGAAATGGAAGATGTACAAAAAGTGACAGATAAAACCTGCCATGAGAAAAATTAGTTCATAAATACAATCTGAGCTTGCAGCATTACTGCCAAGGCCAGTACAGGTCATGTTCACTTTATCTATCTAAAAGTTAGATGTGCATAAACAAAAAAGCATAGAGATTCTCCTAAGATTCTGTACATTAGATGTTCCATATATTTCTGTATCTGTTGTTCCCAACATGTCTCTCCTGTTCGGGCAGGGGAGTCAGACCTCAGAACAGCTTGGGCTTCTATGTCTCTTGATAAATCTCAAGAAATGTGCAAGGATAAAATTGTAAGGAAAAACAAAATTAAATCAGAAGTCTATAGTGAAGTTTGATAAAAAGTATACTATAACATTTCCAAATGAAAACTTGGGATTCAATCACAGTTTGCATCAGCTCTGGCTTTCTGTCATGTTTGTTGTCTCAAATAGTTCAAAAGCTTCTTCAGCACCTGGTAAAATTACAGATACATATATATACACCACATACATGCTTCCACATATAAAAAGAGACTAGTATATATATTACAAGAATATAAATATATAATATATAGGAATACAATCTTGTTTGCTACCAACTTAGTATTTTGCTTTGGGTTTACACAGTACTGGAAACCTCAGGGTTCTGCTTCAACTTCAGCATTACTTGGATAAGGGCAAGGAGAGCTGCCTATCCGCTATAAAAGAAAATTTGCCTCTAACAACCACACAACACATTCTTACATTACTAATGCTCTGGCATAAGTTATCTGTATTTTGTGGCAGTTTGCAGAATCACACCAGTTTCTTTATTTGTTTTTTTTCCCCCCTAGAAGGCAAAAATGTGCCTGTACCATCTATGTCCTTGTTCACAGACAAACATCTTGAAATCAGAAATCTAATATGGAAAACAGACGGTGATGAAGAGAGACAATTGGATAATCTTATGTTGAGATCCCTTTGCATAGAACAGCTTTGGTAAAAATTAGGGTATTTAGAGCCCGTAAATCAGGAAGCACACAAAAGAGAGGGGGGTGTGACCCTATTTCTTGACCATGCAGGTAGTGCCAGGTATATGTACGTGTGGCATACAAAAGCCCTTTGCCAAGGATGCACATTTGTAGCAAGTCTTTTAGAAATATAGTTTACCTGACACATACGACATCCCAGTATTTTTTGTTAACTATTACTTTTTCTCAACTCTCTGTTAACAGTCATTTCAGTATTTCACAAACTGTTCACCTGTAGTTATGGAAAAGAATGTGGCCACTGCATTCAGCATCTTACTGTACCTTTCCCACATCTGCACTGCAGAAATCCAGACAAGAGTGCCAGCACAAGCAGGAAGAGCCACCTCTGATATGATACTAAAGATCAGCTATCTCACAAATAAGTAGGACTGGCTAAACATGGGAAAGAACAGTAACATCTACAGAAAGAGCTTTGGAAATACATTGTACAGACTGCTTACATAACCCAGACAAGGGTTTGGGGTGTCAAACAAGCAAAGGGAAAGATACCAGGGGGTAAAACATTTGAAACTCTCTATTACTAAGATTTTCAAATGCCTTACAGACCATAGAAACCATTCAAGTTCTTCATGTTCTCTCTCTATTCCAAAACTGACATTTGATGTCACTTACTTACCTCCAAAAGCTGGTAACAACTCTACTTAGTAATTCAGTTCCTTCTTATTCCTAGTTTGTGAATGAAGAAATGATCAGAAGAATGAGATCCTTCTGTGTCACTTAAGCCAAGTATTTCTAATCAGCTTAATTTTCCACCAAAACCTTAAAGCAGCCTCTTTTAAGGAAAATGATGAAAAATTTAGAAACTCAACCTACAGAATACCACACAAAACTTTCCAAATTAGTGTAATCACCCTCTTCTGGAAGGAAGAAAGAGTTCATATATGCTGGGGCCCTATAAGCTGCTGTCTAGACTGCCATGAAGACACGCCAATTCCCCCACTTGCTTTTGAGAGAGGCAGCATCTGCCCAAGTCACAGGGTGTGCACGGCACAGGGAGGTATCACAAAGCTGAGATGCATGGGAAGCAAGTTAAATACAGTATGCACAAAGTACCATTCTAGGTACAGAATATTGTGTACACCTGGGCATTTTATATAATTAGAGCTCTAACTATTAAACAATCTATGTTTCTATGGGCTGGTGCAGCAATAGAACAAATCATGTGTGTGATGCCATACCTATTTTAAGCAATGAGACTTTTAAAAGCTGGAGTATATTATAATAATGCTAGATCCCATTGAGAGTGATGCTTAAATAAGGCAAATTAATTGCTATTCGGTGCTTTGCAGGCTCAGGACTAAAGGTATGAACACTGCATGAAAGGAGTTAGATTGATGTGAAAACTCCTATATGTTTAGATGCAAGATGGTCCAAAGTCATAATTTAAACAGACTTTTTATTCGAATGCTCCTTTAATTTTTACTCTCCATAGAACATGTAATGTTAGGAATGGCAGATAAATACATGCATTTACTGTTCTTAAAATTAAGTTTCTCAGAACTTTGCAAATGTACAGGATAATAAGTTCTGCATACTGTTATATATGTGGTGTGTATCTGTCATTTATCTGTGGTGAGACTTCAGACATGAAGAGAAAGAAGGTCATTCAAAAAAATTCATCTGGCTTACCTACAAAACACAGTGATGAGCAAATAGTGATTAGTGAATAGTCAACAGAAAAAAAGAAAAAAAAGGCTTATGCCTGGAAATTATTCTTTACACCATCAATCATAGTCCAGAATGTGAAGGAGGAAAAATGAAAAAAAATCTGTACACAGAAGCAGGCAATTCATACAAGAAATCCAAGCATATTGCAGGTCAAAGCAGTTCTCAGAAGAATACATACAATTCTGATGGGAGTTGTGAAAGACCATGTTCAGGGTAGAAATCAGCCCCCTGTTAAGCCATTTCTAATAAACTAATGATGTAGCTGCATTTCTGATGCAGCAGTTGCCACATCAAACAGACACTGAAAAAACCCTAAAAGCCACAGAGTCTGGAATGAGACAGGAGATACTAAAGGGTATTTCTGGGCATTCCCCTCTCCATCTTTTGGAACAGCAATGACAACCTTGGGGAGGTGGGGAAAAGATTTTCTCATCCTATGAAGTACCCAAACACTAAGTTTTTCTTTGTTTTATGACAGGATGAATGGAAGACCATTCACAGCTTCACAGGAGTGAGAGCAATCTGGTCTTGCTTTTCTCTCCTGTAACCAGATCAGTCCCTGCAGTGTCCTCCATGAGAACTGTTCAGTGTGTAAAAATTATATGTAATTATTGAGCTAGAAAGAGGGATAGAATAGAATAGGACTTGGAGATTATAGGACATTAAAAGATCAAACTTCTTTATTTTCAGGTGACTCCTGAGCTATTGTCTTTGCACCTTTGCCAAGGGTCCAACCACATACCTATTAAGTATTACACAGTTTTGAGCACCTTTCTCTTTTGCTCCTTCAGATATTGCTGAAATAGAAGGGTTTGGGTTCAATTAAAGTTTTAGTTTTTTCTATTGCAAAACACAAACCAAAAACATTTCACTGGAAATTTGCCATCAGCCTGAGTCCAGAACAGGAATTATGCTTCGCTTGTAAAGATTTACAGCAAGATTTAATTTTCTTTCTCTCTTCAAATTGTGCAGTTTCACTGTATTCAATCTGTTGATGCTTTTATTAACCCTTCCCAAATGCTGCTGTCTTCTAGGACTCCAGGCATATGAACACTATCAGCACCTCTGCACTGCCTTCTGAGTCTGGGTAAAGATTTTTAATTCTCTTTTTGTCTTCTATAAACATACACCTTGTTTATATATAGAATTGTTTTCCTAGAATTTTCATGTTATGGATCTTAGAGTAAAATTGTCTAGTAAAGTTTGTTCCTTTCATTAGATAACATAACCTTGGTTGGGCACTTACTAAACTAGCCTTATGCAAAAATAATAAAAAAATACCATGATGTGTATAATGTCATTCTAATGCAGCTTAGCATCTGGAAACATACTGTCTGACTAGGCCAGTTTTTGGAAGTTGCTTCAAATGCACGAGGTCTTTAGATCACAGTAAAACCAGTTTAAACATGATGGGTCTTTAAGAATTATTCATGTATCTATTAAATAAAATGTGCGTTTCTGATGAGTAGAATAAATGAGAAATAACTATGTTTGTCTTGAACACTACCCTGATGATCTGTTCAGCAACGGATGTAACAGTGAGATTTCATGTTTTGGTGATAGCAAGATAAGCCGATAATAAGCAAGAAGATATGAAACCCATAGGAAATTAGAATTCCACATTAGATATGAATTTGCAAACTAAAATTGATCACAAGAATGGTGTCTGTGTGTCTATACAGGGGAAATATGATTAAGGCCATTTGGCACCTCTTTTTTTCCTTGTGACAGAGGAATTACATGTTGAGCCTTCACAACACCCCTCTAAATTGATGTATGATGTTAGCCTTGAACTACGCTGTCCTCAACAGATGGTCATTGGGCTGAACCTCTGGCAACCGGAAAGTTTTGAGAGAATGGCAATTTCAGCAACTTCTTTTTCTTGGGCAGGGCCAAGTTGACATTTCCTTAGCTGTGTTACAAAATAAACGGGAGAGGAAAAGATTTTTTATGAACTTAATTGCAGACAGGACTTTATCTTCACTCCCCTCTCCAAAATCCCTTTCATATCACACTCTTTTAGCTTTTGTTGTACTGCTGAGTGACATCTGGTTTGGGAAAACATCTAATGTAATACAAAGTCACCGTACTCAAGACAATCCATTACGCAATCTATTTTGAAGAGAGAAGGAATTCACTATCTCTTACTAAGGTAACTTATGCCAAGCATTTAAGGATCTGAAAGTCATGTACAATTAATCAAGTCATGCAACAGTTCTGTGGCACATGCTGCAATGGATCACATTTTATGTATGGAAAAGCTGAAGTACTGTAAACTTACAAGACAAAGAGAAGATGTAACATTGCATCTTATTTCTTTCTTTTTAAGCCTCCATGTAAATATTTGACTAATGTGTGTTTACAGAAATATTTTAAATTCCAAATGCAGGCTTTAGATTTAAGATTAAATCATTACTGTATCATTTTCCTGAGCGATTAAAACCTATGTAGAAGTCCACTTGCTGCACATCAATTTTCCATACCAGACTACTTTCTCCCTGTCATAGCCATATCTCTGAATTATACAGGTTAGTGTGTAGGTGATGCAAAAAGAAATTTCCTCATGAGAGCAGCACAGAATGCTTCACAAGCTTCAGACCTGCAGTATGTTTGATGGGGGAGCTGTGTACAAAGTAGCATCTCAAAACTTCGGTGTCTTCCTCATTTTAACTCTCCTTCTGGCCAAAACACAGAATGGCTCAGGAGGAGCTCAGAGGTCACAATGTCCCTGCATGTGCAAGTCATCACCAATAAAATGTGTGGCTCCAACGAATTATGGTCAAAGCCAAAAGAAAACAGGGAAATAAGGAAGCTATCAGAGTACCTTCTCTCAGAACCTCCTTTCAAATTTAAACCCACTCAAACACATGACAGCCATGAGAGGCACTGCATTTTCATCCTTAGGCAGCTGTGCTCCCACTGCCCACTTGTGGACTAACTCTTTCCTGTAACTATGGGATGTATGTGCCACTGAATTGTCATACATGACAGTAACTGAGTTACATTTCTACTCGAATTGAAAATGGCATTACAAAATACCCCAAGTCATCATTCTCATAAGAGAAATTTCAAAGAGTAATTCTGAAAGGGTGCCAGCTAGAAGATTAGTCCTCACGTAGCCTTCTACCAGCCATGCCACAGGGTGTCATTTGTACCAAAGACAACAGGCACAGGACACACAGCAGGACCGAGGCACCAAGAGTGTGAGGGATGGGAAGGAAAAAGCTAGGAAAGAGGAAAATGAAGATAACAAATTGCTTCATTAGTTTTACTGCTTATGAAACAACTTGTTAGTTAGTGGCCTTGGCGATGTCCTGTTTAAATAATATCAAGGTTGAGTTCAAAGACCCTAGGGGGAAAAACTATTTGAGTCTGCAAGTACAGTGGAAAACTACTCTGTTATTATTCTGTGGTTTTGTGCACGTGAAATTTGTTCTTTCAACAGTTCCATTAAAAAGTACTCATATTAAATACCAAAACTATGGTTGGATTTAAATAACTTCACCTGAAAAACCCTGTAAGTTTAATGATACGGTTGGCGGTCTTTTCCTGACACTGTACAGTCTCATAGAAAACATTTCAACAGGAAAAACACAGAATCATAATAACCTATGTATAAAATGCGTGGATATGGTTGAGGATAGTATGTCAACAATGACTTCAAATAATAAAATATTACCTATTACAACATCTTTCTTAAGTAAACAATTGTTAACAGGTTATCATTTTTAAGCACCCTAAACAGCAACAAAGAAATGGTTTGAACTAATGAAATGATAAAGCTGTTGAAAGAACAAATATCACACATAAAACCATGGAAAAAAACCACTGCAAAGTCCTCCTGAAAGAATAACTAGTAAAGTAAAACTAGAGAAAGCAGGTATACATATATATGTATAAATTTCACGTCTTCCTGGAATGGTAAGAGTACTCGTATTTCACTGTATGTATAGACTGAAGATTTTTCTCTATTCTCAAACTTCTGAGTATTATCAGGCACAAAGAGGAACTCAGAAGAAGTTTGACTACAGAACTAGACACACTTATTTACCTTTGCACAACTTGCCAAATAAAGTTAATGAATAAAGATGCTTTCTGAAGGATATCTAAACATAATGGAAGCAGTCACATTTCTCCAGCAATCATCTGTTTGTCATGGCTTTCCCAAATCTGGAAGAGGTCACTATCCTCAAATCCAGTTTCCATCATCAGTCTAGTCCAGATGCTTTTTTCTAAATCCACATAATTTCATGATGAAAACAAATATGTAACTGAGCCTAGACACATTCCCAGCTCCCTGTGTGGTGGGTTTCTGAGGTGAGTGGCAGAATGTATCACAGAGCCAGTTAGAAATCTGATTTATGGGGATACATGTCACTGTGTATCAGGTAAGGCACTGCTTAATGACATAGTCCTACAGTGTCACGTTATTCTAAGTCCCTCATGTGTTGAAAGAGAACTGGGAGGGAGATATTTTCATAAATGCTAGCAGGTATGCAACTTCTGCATACAGATGGAGAACTACAAAATACGTGATATTATTGTAGAAGACAGTACTCTCACATTACAGTGATAACTACTTTTTAACAGTTATGAAGTTCAGTGTCCAAGCTACTTCCTTCCTCTGACTTGTATCAACCAAACCCATCACATCCACCCTCAATTTTACAGCAAATCAAACAAACATACAAACCGAAACACTGCATGCTTGGTTTTGAATCACAGAAATGAGAAAGAGGTGCAAAAAAACTCCTGCTTGGATAATAAAAACGCAAGTATTTCATAAACCACTTCTGGTAATGTGGCAAAGGCTTCCCAAGCTGGGGTTAACTAACCACACTCATGTTCACTTATGTTCCAAAGGTTTGCAGATTAGATGAATTCAGCTTCAGCTTCATTAACATCCTTGAGAGAACTCTCCATGTACAGATCCCAACTATAGTTTGACTAAAAGGAAATTTCTTTGTTACAACTCATAAAGAAGATCTGGCTTTTACAGTTCTCTTCAAAGTATAAAGCAGATTTATGTGGGTACCACTACAGCAGAAAAAGGAGGAAGAACTTGGAGTGATTCATTGAATTTGGAAGTGACATCCCTGCAGACCATCTTGTCCAACTCCCTGCAAAGCCTGGTATAGTTAATTGTCCAGGACTGTGCCTGATTTATTAAATGTGACTAAATAATAACAGCTATATGAAAAACATGAATAGAAAAAGTGAGGACCCTTAGATGTTTCTTTTAAAGCACTCTTTCTTTTTGAAGCATGACACCCGCAGCTTGTTTTCTGTCTCTCTCTCTCACACAACCTGTGCCACCCCCCAAACACACATATACTGAAAGGGACATGTGGGTACAAAAAGATCTATAACACATTTTCACAGATCACAGTAATTACCTAATTTCAGTATAACAAAGCAGTTCTACTTATGTTAAGATTCAGATGCCCATACATATGCCCAAAATGTACTTTTCAGTTCACAAATCGTGTGAAGACCTTGTATGCAATGAGGTTCAAGTAGTTCTCTGTAATCTCTGGTCTGGGAGTACAGTAAACATCTGTGGTATTGTAACTTAAGTGACTTACATTTTGTCAAGCACTTAAGAGTATACTGAGCAGCTTGCTGATGAAGCTCCAATGACTCACAGTTCCTCAGCAGTACCATAGTAATAGCAATCCCTACCTTCAGTCTAGTTTGACAGCAGACTGAAAGGGATAGAAACATGTTTTCTATACAGCAGACTCAGAACACAGCTATGACAAGTTTCAAGGCTTGAGAATTCATGTTCAAAACTGACAGGTCCAGCTGGGCTTCTGAACTAATGCATCTGCATGTGTAAAGTCTCCCTACAGCCTACTTTCTTGGAAATCTGGATGTGCAGCTCAAAGACAAGTCTGGACTAGTCTTCTGTCTCCCAAGAGAGGTTAGCAGAGCCCCAGAAGTAAGACGGACCATCCTCTGAAATCCCCAGAAATGTGACAACAAGCCTAAAAATATCAAACAGCAATGTAATAAGATAACTGAAATCAAATATGTGCCTGTATAATTCTAGGAGCCTGTAGCTATCAGCCTATAGGTAGGTTTGCAGCAGTGGTGACCAGGACAGGGGAGCAGCTAGCAGTCTCCGTTTCATTACATTTGACTTTAGTGCACTGTTCTGAACCTAAAGACTAAACACATTTGACCAAGCCACTGCACAGTCAGATGTGCCTTTATTGTGGCATTATTTAATGAGTTTTTCAGTTTTGTTTTGTCAGAATGAAACATATTTGAGATGCAGTATGTTTAAGAATTATTCAGCATGTGGGACTTGTATAGTTTTCAGCCAAATAATTGCCACAGTCATTCAAAGAGCTGAACCCACAGAAGCATGAGATCATAATCAGCAGTGATCTGACTTGCATCATAGATCAACTTTGGGCTGTTGTTTCAGTTCTTTGGGAGCAGTACAGACACAAAGAGGAAGAGAGAGGAACTGGGAAAAAAACCCCAAAACAACCCTTTCTTTTTCCTGAAGTAACCACAGCAGATTACTTCCACTTTCTTCTGAAGTCAAGAGTAACTGCAGGCAAAACCAGTAAATACAGTTATGCCCTAAAGAGAGGAGCAGTTCACAAAAGCAGTAAAATAAACTGCTGCAGAACATGATCCTTTGTATCCAAGAAAGCTCAAGTGAAAGGCACTGCAGTAGCTGTGTAATGTCTGATGGGAATAGTTCCTATAGATTTAGCCAAAAGCAAATGTAATTGAGATTTGACCCTTTCAGCTACTCAGTAGAGTACAACTTTTGAAGAAGTGACTTTACTGAGAGTACTAAAATCACACTGAACTCTTACTTTTGTGGTTATTTTGCTTGTTTTAAGGAAGTGCTTCATGGTAGGCTCTCACAGAACATAACAAGGAACCTTTACTTAAACATTTAGAGTCCCATAAAAGAGTGGAGAAGTATGATGGAGCAACTGTGTGAAAGGCACAAAAGTTATTACCACAGTGATTGTGGAAACACCAGAAAAAAATCTAGGGTTTTTTTGGTGGTTTCCTCATCCTGCCCCCCACCCCCTCCCCAAATTCTTGCATGAGCACACTTTCTTTGATAAAAGTAAAATGTCTCAGAACATCTGAAAGAAACATTTTAGGTTTCCACATATGGATTTAGTTGTATAGTTCTTGACTACAAATAATAACAATAACAACAATAACAGCAGTTTTGTCAATACTACAGAACAAATTAAGAGTCTTGATAGTCAGTCACATGTTTTAACCAGAAAAATAAGATCTCAGAACCTGGAAGGGACTGGATTTCAGTAGTGCTGCCAGAGGTCTCTCTGAACCACCTCTGAGTTGTAAAGCCGATCTGCCTCTATGCCTAATGCCAAACTAAAAACCTCCGCAAACTCAAAGTCCTCCTACTCCTCCCTGTTAGTGAGTCATGTTTTTTCTAATCCACAGCATCATTCATAGGAGGACCAGTGCTGCTCTACTTCAGCATAACCAACTACAACTCTTGCTCTGAAATTGCATTTTTAATTGTAGCTTTCCTTCAAGCTCCTAGACAGCCTCCCACAAGTGGGTATTGACATAACTTTTCATTTCTGTCTGTTTAGGATGGTAGGGTGAAGGCTGAAAGGCTATGTAAGGTATAGAGATGAACAAAATTAACAAAATAAAAAAATAGAGGCAATAGGCTGCTAAAGATTCACAAATAAATAATTTACATTTGCAGCCCAAAAGCAAGTTCGTGTTCTGGGCCCCCTAGAAAAACAAACATGTAAAACAACTACTTTAGAAAACAGAGACAGCCAGCAGCTGCAGCTTAACTATTTTATAATACATCTTCCCCAGCCACAGAAGTGGGACAAGGATGTGCTTGCTGGCCTCTTTAAAATCCATGCTCTGGCAGTATTCCTCAGCAGGCGGCTGAGTAATTTCTCCCCAGCACCTTGGACTAATGCAGACAAAAACATAAACTGCTTGATATCTAAAGCCATTGTGCCAATTAAGCTAGATGTGTTAAAAAATACATGGGGATAAAGAGCACACCTCCAGATTACAAAAAAATATCCCAGAACTGAAGATGTATTTTCTTAGATATGCAGAGAGATTGATGAGCTGTATGAGAGGAAACTGAGGGGAGACCTCATTGCAGTTACAACTTCCTCATGAGGGGAAGAGGAGGGGGAGGCACTTCTCTGTGGTGACCAGGGACAGGATCCGAGGGAAGGGCCTGAAGTTGTGTCAGGGGAGTTTAGGCTGGATATCAGAAAAAATGTTCTTCACCCAAGGGGTGTTTGGGCAGTGGAACAGGCTTCTCAGGGAAGGGGTCACAGCATCATGACTGACAGAGTTGAAAAAGCGTTTGGACAATGCTCTCAGGCACATGGTGTGACTCTTGGGGATGGTTCTGTGCAGGGCTAAGGGTTGGACTTGATGACTCTTCTGGGTTCCTCCCAACTCAGCATATTCTGTGATTCTGTGAAATCTCCCATACTGAAGGGCACCAGCGCTGCCTGAGGAAAGGGCAGCCCAGCTCAGCTTGTATCAATGACCTGTGCCAGGCATTAGGTTGAAAAGGTGTTTTAAGCCACGCAGTCCTGCTCAAACATTTGTATTCTCCCAGGAGCATTTTGCTCCAGTTCTGTCCTCAGACTATTCATATCCATCTGTGCCTGCTAGGTGGTGCTGTGGGATGGCTTTTCTAAGGCAGAAAAAGCAAATTGTTCTTTTCATTCCACTCACTGATATTTTTTTTCCTTCTACATGAAAACAGCTGCAGTGTTTTTTGTATCTTGGCTATACAGGATGTGTCCTGTCAGGTCTCCTTTCTTGCTCTTTACTTGCTGTAGGCATGACGTGGCCACCACTGAGGATGCTGCTTTTCCAGAGCAGTCAGAGAAAATGAGTGCATCAGCATTCATCTGCATGCCTCCGTACCCATGCAGGAAAGCAGAAACCTCAGATGGAGGCAGAAGGTTTTAACACCTACTCTAAAATTGTCAAAATTTTCATTTTCATTTGGTTCTAAAGATACAGGACATTAAAAAAAGCCCTATTTTTATTGACAAAGCATGATATAAAATTAAATCAGACACACAAATTAAATGCAGAGTTTCAAAGGAAAGAGTAAGAGTAAAATTTCCTGAAGGTCCAATGAGTGAAATATGTCCCTTTTTTCCTCTCAGACTGCAACTCACTTCTATGAGGAAAGGCACTCTACTGCAAAAACTTTAGAAGGCAACCCTCTGAAAAGGGAGGTAATGGATAGGATACTTTTTTAGGTCTCAGTTTTCTTCTGGAACTGATCAATAACTCAAGTGGCAGGATGCTATCGGTGCTTTAACATCCATAGCATCATAAATGGTGCAGACTGGGATTGAACTATTCAGACCTGTAGGTAAAGTAAATCTGGTGATGTCCATCTGTTCCACATAAACTTTATGATGGTTTAGCCAAAGATGACGAATAATCCTAACCCACCCTTCTGAGCAAAAGGGAAGAAAAACAAAACAACCCCCAGGATGAGTAATTGCAGTAATAGTACATTGGGTGATGACATCACAAAAATCTGGTGCTGTTTTCAGATCTCATCCCATGGTCCAATGCCTTCAAACACCCTTTGAACCCTTGCTGTTCCTGTGAAAAAGCCACCCTAGTAAAGGGCAAGGCTATTGTCTTTAACACAGACTTCAATTTCTGTGTAGTGAGTTGACATTTTCCGTCTGATACTCTGCTATGAATGATCCTGCACTGTCAGAAACTGAACTTGGGCATTCACATTATGTTCCTGCATCAGAAGGGGATGACAAGGAAACAAGAAGGGAAAATTTTGCAGGCCAGTGATGAAAGTTCAAGTATTATCATGATTTTAAGCAAGTTTGCCACAAATCTCACTATCAGATCCAGAGCTAGAACAGAAGTCCATCTGAGCAAATCACCAGACACTGTAGATCTGTAAGTAAACCTACTTTCATATTGTCTATCACATCCCTCCCCCTACAGCCATGCAGAATCCTTACTACAGAGGGTCTACAGTTCCCCTGAGTATGGAAGAGTGGCCCAACAGATGCCAAACAGGAGAGGTGTGTATATATGGAAGCTAGACTGCAATGAGAAAGGTAAAAAGAAAAAATTACCTGAGCGCAAAGCACTGCAAACCACAGAGAGTGGTAGTTTCCTCTCTATTTTAAGGGAAACACAATGAAGTGAAACACAATCCCCACGGGATTAAGAGTTTTGAGGCAATTCCATACATTAATACATGTAGGGGTCTCTTGTCCCACTTTACTCTTTCCATTTACATTCTGCAAGAAAGCCTGTCTATCATATGCAAAGCTTGACTGAGGAAGCGGAAGTATTCAAACTGCAAGTTACTGACGTGTTACATTTCCCTCCAAAATGGTGACAATAAGATGCTCAGACAACCACACAGTGACATTTAAAGTGCAGTGTAGAAAAAATGTTTTCTGAGGGGTTGCTTTAATTTTATTACTAAGCTAAGTAAGGGAGCAGTTACACACTGCTGGAAGTGAATAAGACAAAGCATACATTTGCTACAGTACTGTGTCTTCTAATAAGAGGAGGAAATTCAAAAATAAAAGGGATCAATCTATAGAAATTCCCTGCTGGCTGAGGTATTAGCAGTATTTTTTATATTGAACACCACATTCTTGTTTTTTATTGATGTGGTCTTCAAAAAGGAAAATAGTGGAGAGATAGAGGGGGGGCAAACCAGGAAGCATCTGAACTCCTTGTTCAATTGTTGTGATCAAAGAGGATCAGAATATGGAAAGAGAGTACACAGCATGCCCAGATGCGACTCATTTCAGTGTATCATGGGAACCAGCTAGAGAACCTGCTGGTATGCTGGAAATTATTCTGAAAAGACTTTATATGGTATAAACCACTACTAGAGCACTGTGAAGAAAAAAAAAAACAAAGGAAAAAAAAGCCACTAGAGAACTTTCTTTTTGATCTTATGAAAAGTAATTGAGGTCCACATATCTTACCAGACCTCTTCCTTCCTTCCTAAGGACTAGTGCTATAACTGAGGAGGCCAACAGAGAATCTATGAGATAACCACAGTGAGTCCTGAGCAATAACCTGGTGCAGGACTTGAGCTAGTTGCAACTCAGAGATTCTTTGGGATGCAGTACATGCTGAATATAAAGCCATCATGTATGTTTTGGTGGTTTCCATTTTTGACACAGCATATTTTTTCCCGTTATCTTCAGCTAGTAGCCACTGCTTTAAAGAACAACTATATCTAAATAAAAGAATGACAAACATTTTTGAGTGATGCCAGAAGAACAGATATGGTAACAATTAGTATTAGGTTCAACTTTCACCTATGTATCTGTCTTCAACACATATAATGTGTCCTCTGACTCCCTTAGGTTCTTCCCCCAGGGCTCTAAAATCAGAATACCAATTTTCCAGATGAGGGACCATGGCAAAAAGGGATTTGAAAACTGGTTCAAGAATGTGCCTGGAAGCTGGATTCAGCCTGGGTCTCCCAGTGTACAGCCTCCCTCCTTAGCTGGGCCATTCTTCCAGGCTAAGCTACAAGCAAAACACTGGTATATTAACTGCTGTGCTGGCTGAACTGTCTCGGATCTGGTTTACATGACGCTGCAAAAAATGTTGGCTATCACCTTCTTTCCTGCAGGCAGAATTCCACTACTGCACTATATATATGGGAATGAGGACAGATACTAATTTAAGAAAATTAAGATGAATTTCAGAGGAAAAATAAAGGCAGTGAAGTATATACTAATTCAGTTTCTGCCTCAAGAAGTTCCAAAAAGAGGACATTCAGAAAAATTATTGAGAGAGAAGATTAAGCAGCACAGCTCTGCAGAAATAGATGGATCCTATATTCCTCAGAACAGCAGCCACAGAGTACACAGTAGATTCAATTAATGGTTTTAGAGGAGTATGAGATCCTTTCATAGACAAACATTTAAATATGCTTTTTGTAGTTCTGCTGTTGTTTCCTTGCAAACTGTACTTGTATTTCTGTAAAATCCTGTAAAAAGGATCTACACTAACTGTGCAGTTCTCAAAAATCTTTAATAACATTTCAACATGCATCAAAATAGAGGTGAGAGGAAGAAGCAACGTGTTAACAAATTTACAGAGTTTACTATTAACAGTGATAAAAATAAAGTGATTAACAAAAGCATCTTATCCACATCCTATGAATTAATTAAACTATGCTTGTCACAGAATAAATATTGTAGTATATGGTGGTAACTACATAAAGTTAGCTCAAAGCTCTGTCAAAATAAGGAAATAAGACATATATTCTTCAAATCTGATGGAATAAGTAAAAATTAACCAAAATGTCCTTTCTTTAACAGTCCTAAAACCCCAGAATGTTAATACCCACTGAAGAATGCAAAAGGTCGGCCACTTCCTTTCCCCAACAGAAGTGTGACAGTCCTCCCACCACCACCACCACTGCCGTCTTTCACCCCCATCCACTTCTTTCTGCTGGCAGAGTAACCAAAAACTCTACCTAAAGCTCAAGACACTTAATTAAATCTCAGGAGATCTAGATGCCAGGGTTGTTTCATGTACTCTTCTTACTATGCAGTACAGGTGGAGTACTGGTACTTGGTACTTTGTGGAAACATACCCACTCACTGCGGTGCATTTTCTTATATTTCATAGTGATCCATCTCCCATACCATACATGGCACTGATATGGTCCTGTGATTGAAGGCAAGACACAAGGACAGAGCACAAAGGATATTTGCTGCTGACATTGCTGCTAAGATTTCTGATTTTTGATACCTATTTGTCAATGAGTATAAATATATAAACCAGAATCGGTCATCCAACAGACTGGTACAACATCTAGTTTAACATACATCCATGTTTGATAGTCGATGTGGTTGTTACCAGACTGAAAATTACTTCCAAAAATCTTTTTCCATTGTCAGAAGTTGAGTTTAGCAGCCCAAAGCATTAGTCTTGGAGAACAAGGAGAGAAAGTAAGGACTGCCAAATGATGTCCCACAGGGACAAATGTCAGTGCTTGCAGGAAGAGGCATTTAGCAGTGCAGTTTGCATCCTTCTTCTGCCACTAAAGATATTACATAACTCATCAACATGAATGAGCAGACCAAAATGAAGGGAAATTATTAGGACTTTAAAAAAAAAAATGAAGAAATTCAGAGGAAGGACTTAATTGTGAAGCCTTACTGGACTTCTCGCAAGTGCTTATTTTAACTGTTAAATAGATTAGGAACACTGCATAATTTGACCTTCAGTAAAGGCTTGAGCTAACAAATTAGAGTTTGGTGACATTTTGATAACTGATTATGCACCATAAGATCTTTCACTGCTCTCCATCACAGCTTTCTAACAGCCCACATGCCCTCTGCCAAGCACCATATCCACTGTCAGAAAAGATACATCACTTTATCATCTAAGAACAAGAAGACTAGAAAACAGGCAACACTGCAAACCAAAGCATTATGCATCTGAGTTCATGAAACAGAGCTCCCAGAAAGGGTTCAGACAAAACTGCTTATTTTCATTTTAAAATGCACCTTAAAATGCAGCTTATTAAACTCCTGGCTTAGGACTAATGATATTTCTATCCTGGAAAACAATAATATAACTATCCCAAAAGGCTTGGCATAATGACCAAAATATGCTTTATACTGGCCAAGTTGATTTTTGCATTTAGATATGCATAAAAATCTCATGTGTGTACTATACCATAAGCCTGGATTATAACTAGCTTTTTTTTATCCTTGAGCAACTCTTTTGTATTTCTTCATTGTGTTTCACCCGACAACTTATGTATTAAAATTTTCTATTTTTCTTGGTCAGGCAATTGATTTTATAGTCAAAGACATTTCACACTGGAAGCTTCAAGCATGCTGGAAAAAGCTGGCTCCATTTTCTTTAGTCTCAACCCTCAATATAGATGAACTTTCCAACTGCACCTTCTCCTTTTAAGCAGTGCTGGACAAAATGCTTGTTAGAAAACACTAATAGCTAATAGCAAATATTAATACCCAAGGTGTGAAGCACAGCACTTTGCTCACAAATGTGAACGGTAACAGACCTGTTACACTGAATTACAGTAGTGAGAGAAACCAAGGCAATTCTGAAAACTAGCACTGACTTTTAGGTTGTTTTTCAGTTTTTACCCCACCTAATGCTAGTATTACATTTGCTTTTTTCTGTCTTCATACCTTTACTTTATAAGAATAAATGTGTACATCTGCATAGATGCATGGTATTTTCTGGGAATATCTAGGCATACTTCACTCATTGCTAACCTGACACTTTCTCATACAGATTTAAAGAGAGGAGACTGAGTGAAAAGCTGGATCTGAACATTTGCCACATTGTTGGCAGTTAATAATTACATTTTCTCATTCCCCACTTCAAATGAGTTGAAATCAGATCTCCGATGTGATGTGGGGGAACTGTGTGTTTTCTAGTATCTCCTTAATCTACAAGAGTTCATTTTGAACACAGAAAAATGTGTACTTATCCCTTCAAAATAGTCAGAAGTGAATGCAATAGATGGAGCCATAGGAATAGATTCTGCTGCAGAGCTCTGTTAGGATCCAGTTATTAAGATTATTAGAGAGATGACTCTGATTGAATTAAGGTGCAAAAGAGCCCATACGCCAAAGTCAATAGTATGGGTTTTATTTAAGAGTAAATGAGGGGTTCAAGGAAGGAGAGAAAGATAGTTGAAAAAGGATGGGAGTAGGGGGAGAGAAACAGAGTAACGAATTAGGTAGAAAAAAAATATACTCCACAGATGCCAACAACGTCCCACAGGCCCTCTTCTTTTGGTCTTCTCGGTGGTTGCAGACTGCATCTGTTGAGCAGTGGGGGCGAGAGAGTATACAAAACTCCCATTTCGCGGGGCTTACATTGTGCAGGCTAGGTGGAAATGCCCCCTGTAGCTCCCCTGGATGATGTAATATTGGATCACGGGACACTTCATGAGTCTTTGAAATGTTCTAAGATGTTGCAGATGTGTCTTAGGTCAGCTAACTGAATCAATCACGGCCCATTATGGTCCATCATCCATAGGGATGGATGAATAGCTCAGGCTACATGTGAATGCCTTCAGTGCTCCCCAGAAGGGTTTTCACAGCTGAGTCATCACCTAAGGGAGGACATGGGCATGATAAGAAGGACTATCCCACTTCCCAGGATTTGCCTCTTACAAGCCTCTTCCCTTATCTGGAAGTCCAGTTTGTAGCTTCAGGTATGCACGCCCTTCCGCCCCTGGGAGTCCACTCTGTGCATCATTAGTCAAGCAGCCATCCAAATGTTTAAGCCATGAGCACCAGCCTCTTGCAGCACCCAGGTGGTTACTGCAGGTGGTTGAATGTTAGCAGTTCAATCTCTTACTCTTGTGGGCAGATTTTTCTTCTTTGACCTGGGATAGTTGGACAATAGTACCACCTCATCCTTTTGCAATCCAAATGAAGAGACAAATCCAGGCAGGGGTGGGCTTCTGAAGATGAGCGGTTGTTTCTGTGCACTTTGCTACAGTGGACATAAATTCTTTGGTGATCTTAACAATGTCTAAGTTATTTACAATTTCAGACTCTGACAGGCTCAACTACTGCAAACTCTCATGTTTGATGGAAGGACTTTGAAACCTACTTAGAAAGATGGTTGGTAAAGAGCAGCAACACCCCTATCAGTCTGTCCGCTGAGTTGGAGAGACCAAGTGAGCACTTAACACAGCCTGCACTGGCTGGCATATCCTATTCCCAGTTCATTGCAACATCCTGATCCTTATCTTCAAAGCACTAGTTAAATACAATTCAAAATAAACTCCGTTCATTAAACAGCGCTGATACAGTTTCTCAGTGAAAGAGGAAAGCTCTCTGGTGACCGGGGTGAGCATCAGCTCAAGTCCTTGAGAGGCAGGAAATAGGAAAGTTCCTATAAATCCAGGATTTTGTTTCTCCCTCACACAATCGTTCTCATAACAATAGTTCAACGGCCAAATGCATAGTACATTGAATTTAAGGGCCATCTGCTAAGCTGACATGAATGTTCAGAGTTTCACTGAACTCAAAGCAGTTGTGCCTGTTCACTACAGCTCAAGATCTCCAGCCCAGGGTAGCTCATGGGTGGGACTGCAATGATTTTAGGGCTTGAGGGGAGATCTCAGTTTTGTTCTGAACACTTCCAGGAAGTGAAGGAGCCTGAAAGCTGGTAGGACTGACACCTAATTGACTAATGACCTAATGACCTACCTGGACTAGACCTGAAAACAGAACAAAACTATAGGCTTATCAGAGTTGTGGCTGGAGGTAAGAGAGATGATCCAATCTACATAGCTTGTGTTTTAGTTGTATGTGGGACTTCATTTGTCAGAGGCTGCAGCAGAATTTTTTAACCATCAAGGCAGCAGACTGAGAAAAAAAAATATGTTAAATTAATCCCAGTAGGTCCCCAAGCTGTGTGATTTTTTTTCCTGAATTCTCAATTCTTTTAGCGGGCCATCTTTTCTAGATCACCTTATAAACACATTAAGAATAAAGTGCAGCACAGTTCTACAGCACAATCTCTTGCTCACAACAATCAGGCATATTCCTATATATATTCATTCTCATCATCCAGGCAATGTTAGGTCAGATTGGACCATCCATATACACAATTATGTTTCAAAATATATGGCCAGAAAAATGAATGAGATGCAAATACTCCGTATTTCCAAGACCCTCAACAACAGGGTATACCATGCAGGTTGACAGGGGTTTCATCCAACATGCTTTGGTGTTTAGAACTACTAATGCTATTATTTTAGTCCTATTTGTATCTGTTAAGCCCTTTTAGATTTGTAACTTTCTCCATGACTACAAACCAGTTTTCGATATTTGTCTGGAGACCCACTTTAAACTCCATTTGCATAAGACTGGGAAAAAATTTATCGGGGAAAAGAAAAGACAAAAATCAAGTTATGGTATTCTCAACTTTGCTTACAACTTCAGTCAAGCACAGGCATAAATGACTTGTGAAATGGAGACTAATTTAGTCAAGCTTTTCAACTATTTATCTCTACATACCTTAAATGATTCATTTGTAAACAACAACAAAAAAATAAAAATTAAAAAATTAGAGGTTTTTGTGAATACGAGTATTATTTCTCTCAAAATTACCATTAAATGACTTACCAACCATACACATGTTTTAACCTGCCACTGGCGTCATGCAGGAAAAGCAGTCCCTAATGGACTTGTTCAAAGCCAGGCTGATGGGGCCCTGAGCAACCTGGACTAGTGAAAGGTGCCCTTGCCTGTGGCAGGGCGGGCATGAAACTAGATCATCTTTAAGAACACTCCAATGCAAACCATTCTGTAGTTCTGCAGTCTTAGGACTTTCCTTTTGAAATCAACAAATTCAACTACTACAACTATGTTCTGTGTGAATGTGTTCGTGTTTTTTTCCCTTTTGCTTTGAAGTAGGGTTTTTTGCTTCTTTTTTATTGAATAACATTTTTAAACATTCAAACAAATCATGGCTTTAATACCAAGAGAAGCAAAAGATTCACATGAGGCACAGGGAGCAACTTGCTAGCTAAAGTTTGTAGTTAACCTTGCAATCTAGGACCCAGACAGAAGCAAAGTATAAAAAAATTAAAACAAGATGTGAGATAGGAATCTTTAATCAACCTCGTTGTATCAGCTTGGGCCCAGCATTCCACCCTGTCTTCTGAGGTTACCCAGCACCACTTTGAAAATGTATTATTTTCCACTGAAAACAATGCCAAAAAGGGGCTTTAGCTCCCCTGGGGGAAATTAGAACAGCCTGGATCATCAAATGGGAAAAAAAAGTCATTATCAGTAGCAGTCAGAAACAGGGGGAAAGAAAAGGTGAAACTAGACTCAGGGTTTTGTGCCTTTTAAGACTGAGATGGATTGGCAAAAGCCTATGGGTTTGTGATGCAAAGGAATGTTTGCTTCTCTAGAGAATGACATAAACACCTGCATTTTTTCCAAGATGTTTGGTTCAGAAATGTATTTTTTGTAAACAGTCAGTAGCTAGTCCTGAAGAGGTTAAGGCACTGATATAGTACTGTACACTTTCTATTACTAGGTCAGAGGGATTACCAAGACATATGAAAGTTAATATAGATACTACCTCATACATGCTAACAGATGAAAAATACATTATAAGGACTCAATATGGCTTAATACATGTATGTCTTTAACATGGTGTCCCCTTGTTTTGGGTAAGAGAAATTTTGCATCACCATTTACCTGCAGGTGCTCCACCTGAGAGCTCCACTGCCAGCCATCAGCATAAAAAAATGCCTCATGTTCATTTACAACCAGCCTAAATATATTTGCAATACAACAGAAACACTTAATTCTGACTTCAGGAGTAGTAATGCATAGGTGGCAGAAACACCGAGAAAGCGGTAATATCTCATCGCCCAGACAATGAGCTTGAAACACTTTACATGTGCTGCGGCACATGGCCAGTTAAGGCATCATCCCTGACAGGCTAGTTTGTCTGCTTTAAAAAAAAAAGATAAAAATTAAGGAGCAGTTCTGAAAGCACTACTAACATTCATTGACACCTAGGTTTGTCTTCTAAAAAGAAACTCTCCTGCATGAATGTCCCATGAGAGCAACAAATGCTAAAAGAAAGCTTGGTTGACACAGGTATTTCCTATTTACGTAACTTCTAGCTTATATAAGATGGTTAGAGCCTTGGCCCTGCTATAGCCCTCTTTTGCATGCCTACAGCAGTACACTGCTGACCTCAGTTATGTACTGAAGTTATCTGGAAGCCAACAATATGTAACCATACACCTATAATTCAGTACATACTTGAATGCTTTGCCAAACAGGGAAAGACTGACGAATGACTGCCTATATAACTAATAATAAAATGGTACTAATGTACATTTAAATTGGGATTATGCTGTCAATGTTTTATGCCAGGGATGTATCAGCCCCTGCTGACTGGAAAGTGGTCTATAGCCAGGCTGTGACAACCCACTGGCACACACTGGTATGGTCTCATACGGTTGGATGCATCTTGCAAAGGACCAGCAGTGGCCCTGAGAGTCTGGATGTGCCAATAATGTTCTTCTTTTCAAATAATATCACAGAAGAACAGTACTGAACTTCCAATCTAGTGCCTATATAATACCAACCTGCAACAGACGGTTCTTTTGTGTCCTAGCAATCAAGTTATCTAAGACTAATTTTTTTCCTGCTTTTCATTTCTCCACCCTGACACAACTGGTGCCTCTGATCTGGCACAAGAGCAACAGGGCCAGTGCAGTCACACTGTTGGAATTTTAACCAGCTCCCCAATAACTTTATTCAGAGCAAATTGACATAGCAGCAGTAAAATTATCAACAACTTCTGATAATCCATCAATGTAAGTATCCATTGATGCTCAGAGGGGTAAAACTGCAGCAGAACTAGCTACAGTAAGGAGTACAATGACTACAGTCTAGACAGGGTTTCAGTAAATTGCTTATAGTCCTCCTTTCTCACTGATTTAAAATTTTATTTCCCAACTATTTTCCCCATCCAAATAAAGAAGTATTGCTAGGTGCATAAAGTGATCTTGCAGCTGGGTACCAGAATTATAGCTGTTGCAGTGCTGAGCATGCCAGACCTTCAGGTCCTCTGCTGAACCTGTGCTCTGCAGTGGACCAGCACACACAATAATACTCTACTCAAAGCAAGCAAGGGTGACAGAGCCAGCAGCCCTATGCAAACAGAGCAGAGCAAACAACAGTGAAGGGTCCAAACCATTTCAGAATTTGTTTAAAAAAAAAAAGAAGTACCTGTGGAACCAATTCAACAACCTCCACTGCTAAGTATATTAAACCCAGTCAGAGCTTTTGAGAAGGCAAGAAACCATGTGTCGCAGCTGTGGCAGCTGAGTAACTATATTCCTCCTGAATCCTATTAGAGGGATTTGTCCCAAGACTTAATTGGCAATTTCACTACTCCTTTTTTGTTCAGCAATGTTAATGTATTTTTCGTCATCTTTGCTGTGGAGAAAGCACCAGCGTAGCAGGGCTGCAACTTAGACTGTAGGTGCACTGCAAATTCCTGGGGTTCATTTTTCACAGAAAGTCAAAACCACCTTTAAGTGCATAAAGCAGCTGTCCCACCACACTCTGACAGTAAGCCTGCCATACCTTCAGTTAACTACTGGCACACAGACAGGGACAGATTTCTTCCAAGACAGTCGAAGAATAATGAAAAAGCAACTTTGATGCTACCTGAAACCAAACTATTCAAAGCACATTGCCTGCATTCCTCAGCTGCAGGCACTGAGCCAGGACATGGAGATAATCATTTGGGCTAGTGATGGGGGAAGGGGAAAGGAGCTTAAGAACCTGAGAGCTGAAGTATTCAAGAATGAATATGGCAAGAAAATCTTGACAGAATTTAATCTGCAAGGTAGCAATACAGTCATGTTACTCTCCTATCCCACTCCCATTATATGTATTAGAGAATTAAAACAACAATCATGGACATGGCAGTATTTTTTTCCTTTTTTGCTTTTTTATCTGTTCCATAGAAAATGATGATCTATACCAAGCAAACAATTTCTCATCTTGCACTGCTTTTCCAACTGTGGAAAATAGTCCCTGTTTCAAGACGACAAACGGCCCAGCATTATGCCTAGACAGCAGTGGAACATTTTATGTGGGGGAAAAGTTTCTTCTCATCTTCTCCCAGTCATGAACCATGACCTTCAAGCATGAGATTTGATAACCATAATTATCTTATTTTTACTTATCTACCAATATAGGTATGTCAACACAAGACAAATCAGTTCTTTCAATACTGTAGCATCTGATCCTTGACTTAATAATCTGCTGTAGCAGTGAAGCTTGCACACGGCAGAAAAAATTCTGCAGTGGTTAAAAATGACCCCTGGGGTATCAAGCTGTTTCTCCTTGAGTTATGAAAGCTTTCAGAGGAAAAGGGGAGAACAGCAGCATCTTTAAGTCACTACAGCATCCAACAGCAACTTCCTATGACTCAGACACTTGAGGAAACATTCCTGTAAACTTCTAAGTAACTATAACTATGGATTTGACTCCATCAATTACAGCAACTTTTGAGTTGTTAACATTAATTATCATACTGTGTTTCAGCTATTTTGTCATTCAGATCTATCTATGTGCAAGTCTACGTGGCAAGAGCAGCAGCAGTCCCTGTCAGGCCTTAATAAACTGCCTAAAGTTGGAGAGCCAACAGACTGGAGAATGGTGTATTTGCGATTTACCTCCCCTACAGCCCCTCAGCATTGCACATCAGTAGGGTCTGTGTTCTGCTTCCTTTTCAAATTCTAGCAAAGATAGCCTTAAAGGTGGATTGTGCACTAAATAAATCACTATTGCATTGGAGAAGACCAACACAAGCAGCATATATTCTGGCTTGCAGCTTTTGTCTCATAGGTAGGGACCAAAAAAGGTAGTTACCAGACGTTGCCTTCCAGGGCTCTTCAGGCATAAGAAGATTTAACATTAGGATGCATTTCTCTACTTAGAGGATGGTCAAACACTGGAACTGGCTTACTAAAGAGGTGGGCAATGTCCCCAACCTGTCAGTGTTTAAGAGGCATTTGGACAATAAAGGAAAGTGGTCAGGTATTTGAACTAGATGATTATTGTAGGTAACTTTCAACTGGACCAGTCACTCTGAATTGTCCTCCCCCAATGCTCAGCAAAGCTGAGCAGGGTAGAATGGTGAGTAGAAAAGTAATTGCATTTATCGTATGGAAAGGGGAACAAAAAGCACCACAAAAAGTGCTTCCAAAGAATGTCTTGGGAACTGCAACTACAAGACTAAAAAATGTTCCCCATAGTCAAGTGCAATGGCAGCACAGAGAGTAATGAAGACATCTTAGCTTTTAGGAGGAGAATATGTGCCAACAAATGAGTATAAAAACCAGTAGAAAAGAAGTAATAGCACAGTGATGCTTGGTTTTAATGCAAAGTGTTACATAATGTTTTAGAACCTAACACACAGTATCACCAAAGCATACATAATACAAATAAAATACATTTAAAGAACAACAAAATCATATAAAATGAGAATTTTGGAGAGTGCCTTACCTTTGACCCAATAAGTGTGTACAGCCATTGGATAGTTTCGTTGTGATTTATTACTCCATTCATGCCATCAACATAGAGCATTATCTGGCCCAAAGCTATTGAAAGAAAAGAGAGAAAATATAGTCAGAGTTTGTGAGCACTTTTTATAATTCTAAGCATTGCTGGAAATTTTCTGTAAGTAGGGTTTTCCAGAGATGTGGGAAACTCAACTAATGAAAGGTATACTGGGCAAGATGGTGCTGGACGAAATCCTGGGAAAGTGCACTAACTTTACTGACTTCATCTGGACAATATAAGTTTCACTGAATTCCAATAATATGAAATTAAAGCCGGGCAATTTACACCAATAAAGACATCAAATATTCACCACTGCACAGTGCACTCTTGCAAATGAGTTTTACATTTTAGTGAGAAAATACAAAAAACAAAGGATGGTTATAATAAAGAAGTATTCTAAAGCATTTACAACAGCATTTCAATACATGTTATCAAAATACTTTGTAGAAGTAATTCCATAGTTTGAAATCCTGATAATATGAGACTTTTGAGAGACAACAGCTATTAAATCTTTTGACTGATAAGGACAGACATTTTTTGTAAGGATTATGAAAAATGAATTAGTAAAATTCATCTATCATCTTCAAAAGTTTCCACGGTTAGATCTGCTTTATAGCAGAGATCAAAGCACAGTGGGGTGAAAAAGAAATCACTGATGTTACACCTTTCAGTACAGCCTGTTGGCATAACAACTCAATTATCTAATGCATAACCTGATGAGCCTCTAGTACACTGTTTTATGGGGGGGAAAAGGGAAAAAAGCAACCCACAGGGTGAGGGAAGTTGCCACACTATTAATCTTCCAGACACACTCTGAATGTTTGCTAACTTTTGCACAGTGCAGCATGATTTACCTTGAGGGCAGATTTTCAAAGACATGATTGCTAGGTAAGCACTTAAGTACCCCTATAGCTAAGCAGCTAATATTCATTTCTGCATTGTCTCCTCCTTCTTTCTTTTCTCCAGTTGGTCAATTTACAGTTAAAAACCTGAGGTACTTATATTCTTTATCTAATCTATCACACCAAGGCAGAAGCAAAGTCACACTACACGGTCAATGAGGATGGAGAAAAAGCAGGTAAGGGGGCTCCAGCACAGAAATAACACGTCCCTTGGGCAGGCTGTGTTGCCACTGGCGTTCGCCCATCACTCTCTGCTCCTTCTCTCCAGGAAGAAATCATTCACCACCCTCTGAAGACGTGTCTCTCAGGTGAATAAAATCAGGTGGGAGGGACACAGGCCCAAGTGTTATGGTAAAGTAAAAGACGTAAGTCAGTCAACAAAATGAGATATGAATTACACTGCCTGAACAAATGGCTGCTTTGAAGCACTCCATTGCAGGTAGAGGAAATGCTGCTATCCCAGCAGTAATCAGAGAAAGTTCTTAATTCTTGTTTTTACTTCCTTTCAATGCTAAAAAGATTTGGCACTGGATCAGGATGAGATCCAGTCATGATAAGGTCACCAAAACCACTTTTTTCTTCCCTTGCAAATTCTTTGGTTGGGGGTGAAGGGATTTAATTTGAATTTGAAACAAATGCGAAACAAATTTTAGTCTTGGCACATGGTTTCCAAACTAATATAGAAATCAAAGACAGCAAGAAGTCTGCTTTTAAAGGGAAAACATGCACACATAACAAAATTACTCCACTGCTTATACTTAAAACCAATTAGAATGAATGCCTGAGTGAGATCTGGCATGAATTAGTCTTCAGGCTCTTAGATTTGACTCTTAGAGCAATAGGTTAGGGTGAATCAGTAGACTTTAGAAACAAGAAAAAAATGTTTTAGGGATTCCTGAAAATATTCATCTGCTACCACTAATTTTGCTCATCTTGCTCCCTTCAACCCCTTCCACCTTCTATTTATTTATTTATTACTGATGCTACCCTAGGTATATGGCAATATTTCCATCTTTCCAGAAACAGTATGGGTCTTTTGGATAACGGTGAGAAATCAGTAACACAAGAAAAAGAACACTACTACTTCCACTTGAACAACTGTCCAATAAGTTTCACAGGGCAAAGATTTACAAAGGATGCAATGAAATTACCACAATGAAAATAGGTTTGCTGTGGAGTCACGCTAACCACATACGAGTCATGTCTCCAGTAATTATCTGCCATACATGAAGGTAGCAGTTGCTGCCAAGACCTTGGTGTGGACCTTCATACTGTCATATCCTGTCTTCAGGAGTCAGAAAAATGAAAGACATGACAGGCAGGGTTGAGGAGAAATCTCTTCTCCTTATGAGGTACAGTAAGAGAGGAGAATCTGCCTGTACTTTGTACAAAGCAGATGCCCCAGAAATTCTTAGAGAAAAGAGGTCCACAAGAAGACCTAAAAGAAGGAGAATGTTGGTCTTCATACCACATCAACTGCCTGTACCTTCACCATACACACACACACAACACAGAGGCAATGGAAGACACCACCAAAAACACTACTGTAGGAGCAGAATGGTGGACTGGAAGTCCTTGGGCCTGGATGAGTAGGACTTGGCACTAAATGGGTACTGGCTGTCCACAGAGGACTCTGCACCATTTTACACTCTTTCCAGCTTTCCTACCCAAATGGCAGCTCACCTCCCAGTCTGTGATCACTGTCTGCTGAAATGGCTGTGGCAAAAGTGCAAACTCCCCATGCCCAGCATGCTTGCAGACCCACTGCCACAGCAGCACCTTGCCAGGGAACGGCAGACTAATTTGCAAGGCAGTTTGGAAGGCCAATCTACTCCAAAATAATTTAAACTCACATTTGTATGTGCTTTTAACCAAACTTTTTTTTTTCCCCTTTCACCGAAAAATGAGGAGGCCATTTAATCCATTTAATCCCATCCCTCAGCTAACTGGAATTCTTTTTGGAAGTATATCAACAACCTACTTGCATTAGGAAAGTTTGCTATTGTGCAACAAGGGTCTGAGAGAGTGGGGTTTAAATACAGAGCAGACTTAATTTGGAATTTCTTTGTTCCCACTACGCTTGTCAAACCCTTAATCTTATGTGAAAGTAGTGTGTGACTTTATCCATAGCTATTTTCAAGTGGAAAATTGTTGGATTTCTTAGGAAAGGCTTAGGCTAGAAAAGGACAGACTAGCCAAAAAGTTCATAGATTTCTGTGAAATAAGAGGTTTAAGAAAGCCTCTAAAAACCTGCCAGTATTGGCACTGATACTCTCCTGGGATGTTTCCTATATAAAGTTAACAAGACCAAAGAGGAAAAGCTCTAGCACAAAACATCATCACAATGAACATCACCTATTGAAGTCTGTTTTTCCCACCCAGAGTGGCAAAAGTTTCAAAGCTGTTCCTTGCCCACACACCTGCTTTTCTAGTCATCTCTGCTTCTCATTTTACCACAAGAGTGAGAAAAAACAACATGACTGAATGAGCAGAAAAACTGTTTTCTTACCATTTCCTATGAGTCAAAACCCCATTCATCCTGACAAGAATTACGGCAGGGATGCATCTTGTGATTGCATTTACTTCCATCAGAATAAGCAAATGTATAGGATGAACCAGGCCAAAGACAGACCTTGTCACTACAAGTTTCAGCTCCCAAGGAAGCTTCTGGGCCAAGTTCATCAGGCACTTCTTAACCAGCAGTTGTGGTACATGTGATGTGTTGCATACAACATCAGGAGGGTGTGCACCACAGACAGAGCTGTGATGAAACTAATGAGGTAGAACCAACTGCTAAAACTCATCTTTTCATTGCTAGCTCAAATCTTATCATCATCAATGAGAAATTAAGGGTATGTGTGATTGCATTGACTCCATTTGAAAACAGATTACTAGTTTGTGTTTGCTGTTCTGGACACAGTCCATCAAAGTAAACATGCTGATCAAGAAAAAAATTTCCATCATGTCTAGTGAGGGATCCCAGGAAAGAAATAATATACTTGCCTACTACACTATTACAAAGCACTAGATGGTAATTCTGAAGAAAACAACTACACCTCAAACTTCTTTCTTGGTATTTCCTCATTAGAGATAGGCAAGATCTTAGCTATCAAGTGGAACTGTCCTGAACACAAAATCTCGAATTCAGCTCAGCCCCGACATGCTGGATGCCAGAAGCTTCTACTTTTGTTTGCAGCACGTTCCCACATACATACTTCAGGGTAGAGCTTTTCATCTTCATAATATCCAAGGATACTGGAGAGTGTTTTCCCTGATGAGAAATCATTATTAAACACAACTTCTGTACCATCCAGCTACTTGAAAATTAACAAAATCACAGCAGAGTTCCTTGCTTCTAAGAGGTGACATCAGATAAAACAGATGACCTGGATTCTCCACAACTTCTGAAAATGATCTCATAAAGCAATACTGTGACAAACTTTGTAACTCACACTCATTTCACAGGGCTAGAACAAGCTCAAACTTGTATATTTGGGGGTTGGTTTTGGTTTTAACTCTTTTACTATTTGTATCGGTTGGTTTTAGCTTCAGTGCAAAATCTGCTGTTTAAACAGCCATTCCCATTTCTTTAATTCTGTTGAAGATATCTGTAATTTCATCTACAAAGATAAAAACAATCTTGTTCCTGGCCTCAAATGCATGAATATATTGTTTCTTATCAAAGTTTCTTTAAATCCCAACTCTTTTCTTAATCATGTCTTTTTACCCTCTGCTTTTTTGTTCTTTATATTATTATTACACACATTATGGTTGAAACATGCTAAGAATTAATTTTCAGAACTCCCATATTAACAACCTACTGAACTTGTATTAAATAAGAACTGAACTTTCTTACAAAAAACCCCACATTGCAGAATTAATGTTATGAAGCAAAGCTGCAAAACCAGTTCTGTACAGATGTCAATTTATTAAGTTGCTAACGTACATCAGAAATTCTTATGCTAGCCAATACTATTTAAAATCTGACTTTTAGTCTTAAGCCATCTGGAAATTCTGCAAGCTAGTTTCAGATTTAAAGTACTACGCAAAATTCAAATCTTTTGCAGAGACAATGGGTTTCCAGATGGAACTTAATCTTCATTATTTCCTCCATCTACTTTAACAGAAAATATATAAAAACACAATAAAAATAATCTGCTTTTTTAATGCTGAAAAATGAGTGAAAGAAGTGACAACCTGAATTTTCCCTGGATTGCAACTCAAGGAGAGCTGCCATCCAGAGACATGGATGGACCACTCTCCTGTGCAACCAATACAGCTTCCTGTAGCATGCTTGGGCCCAGCAAGGTAACTCCATGCTTAGCATTGGGTTCTAAAATGGCACAGCCAAGCACTTTCCACCACCCACAAAAAATACTGGAGAAGATGCATAACTCTGATAGTTCCGGCACAATGGAAAGACCTTTAGATCTGTGTTATTATTGTTATTCTCTTGTACCTAATTGTCTTTAACAATAACATTAGTTTTGGTGAAACCCAGAGGCTGCTAGCAAAAGAAATGCTCTTTCATTGCTGAGTACTACAGGAAAATGAAGGGGAACAGGCTGCCAGCAGAGCTTCAATCAAGCAAATCATATAGGAAAATATATATAGGAAATCATGCCAAATCTTTGAAGCCTTGACCTTTACAGCTATTTCTGCTGTAAGTACTCATCTCAGGAGTCATCCACAAAGAACACAGACAAACATTTTTGGTCCTCAGAAACTGGATGTTGATAACAACTTGGCAACAAAGCAGGCATAGGGAAGACAGAGCTTTTACTGGCCTAATTGGCAAGCAAGTTGTAACTGTGGTTTTGGGGGAGAGGGAGAGTAGCAGGTCCCCTCCACTTCTCTATTTCAGGTCAAGGTCGGTGCCCCCAGAACTCCCTAATCTGAGGCTCCTTAACTACAAGGGCTGTAGTTATCACTTCAACCTCACACACACACATCTCCTTCCCTAAAGCCTAATTCCAAATGGTTTGCAGTGTCCCCAAGGTTCAAGTGAAGAGAAATGCAGCCCTACCCCACAGAATGGCCAAAACATGGAAACTCCAGGACTGCAGAAACCTTTCACAAAGGAATTTTCTCCTCTCCATGTTTCCTCTGCCACTTTTGACTTGACAAAACAGCACATACCAAAATCAAAGGGGGTACAGCACCTTTAAACAGCTCACGTTTCATCAGAAGTTGGTCCTTTCTACATACCACACAGAAACTGTGGCGGTTCCCAACCAAAGCAGCACATCAGTATTTCTTTTGTGCTACTTCTTAACATTTTCTTGAGTGCAAAGAAAGAATAGGCTCTCATTTGACTCTGTCAGCAGTTAAACTGCTGAAAGCATTTTTATATGAACTGAAATTGGCTCACATATATCCATTGCACATATTAAAAAGATTTCCATGATTAGTCATAATTGTTTTAATCATTATGTTGCAGCACTCACACTTTAAATGCACTATATTCCAGCATGCTTTACAAGATTAATAACAGCAATGTACAATAAGCTGTGTAAAGCTTATACAGCAATAGGTAAAAACATTTCCTCATGAAAAAGAAGCATGTAATTAAAATACATTGTTAATAAATGAGTAAGTCTATCTCAGAATTAGACTGCTATTTTGCAAGCTGACTAAAAGCATAGAAGAACAAAAAAAGAGGGAGGAAAGAAAGAAAAAACAGAAAAGAAGGAAGGAAGGAAGGTGGGAGATGGGAAAAAAAGACAAAAGAAAATATGAGGTTAATTAGATGGTTTTGAAAGATGCCCATTCACCTTCAGTGCTCTACAAAGCAAAACTCCTTTGAAAAAAGAGAACACATAATAGCCTTTAATTAAGATGACATTATAATGTAAGCATATATAGAGCTGAATTAAGGCAGCTACTTCTCAATGGAATCAATACTGTCTGTAACCCTGAATAATGTTCTTCCAATGTCTGTATGAAGTTACATATTTTCCCAAATGATTGACATATACAGTTTTAAAAGATTTTCTTAAGAGACTTCCCCACTGGGCCTCAGAATTTAAATTCTGAGAGAGCAGGATGTGATGGTGAGATCACTAGATTTTCTTGTGAAGGTGAGGTATTCTGCAAAAGCATCATGTCAGTGCAGGACATTGCCCATGGAAGTACTTATCTCCAATGGGCTTACCTCAGCTCCGGGCTATGACTTCTACTGAATATTGATGTTGCAGCAAATGAGAAGTGGGTTCATTTTCAGGCAGAAATTAAGATCTGTTTAAGGATTAGGTGTCTCTTCTCATTGATTTCAGAAAAGACTTATCTTTAAATGTATTTAAAACTCTTTATAAGGTATTTATCATGTTTGGGCATCCAAGTGCTTTACAGCAACAGTAAAATTGAATCAGAGAATCACAAGCTGGAAGCAGTTGCTTGGCACCTCTGGTGCTCAAACCAGGGAAATCCAGAGCAGGTTGTTTATGACTCTGTCCAGTAGGATGTTGAATATAGCTCCAGCTATATTCAAAACTGCACAACCTCTCTGGGCAACCTGTGCCAGTGCTCAGACACCCTCACAGGTTTTTTGATTTGGTTTTTAAGTTTAAATCAAGCTTACTGTATTTCAGTGAGTGTCAGGCCTCTTGTCCTTGCATTATGGACCACTGAAGTCTGTCTCTGCCTTTTCTCTCCAATCGCATATTTAGTCCCTTTCATAATATTTAAATTGAATTAAACTGAATTTAAACCAAAGATTAATCCACAGTCAAGAAACAAAAACTACACACTAAGCTAGAAGTCAGGAAAAACAAAAGTAACTTCAATTTAGGAAATTTAGTGAGACTCCCAAGTTAAGAAGTGATACCTTAGCCCCTCTATTTGGGAGCTAATTGAGTAATTTAGTCTGGCAATGTGCTAGATGTGATGGATTTCAAGGCCTTTCCTTCTCCATTAATCATCATGAACATAAGCCTTCTGCCTGTGTAAACAATACTAATCCTGACTTTGAAGGTACAAAGAGGGAAACACAAACCAACCTTTGCAGAATGGAAAAGATAATTTCTGCAGCTCCCTTTCTTGAACTCCTCAGACACCTATTTACCCTGCACAAAGAAAGGTCCTGCAGGTGCAAGCTGTCTTTTATCAATCATTATCAATTACATACAGCACATCAGTTTGGAATTCCAGCATCTGCTTTACATGCCAAAAAGCTAAGATTCAAGAATGAACTCAGCATTTGGACTGGGAAACACCGTAGAGTCAGGAGTGTTTGGAAGAAAATGCAATCAAGACTCAGTCTTAGCAAAAAAACCTAGCTTATTTTGACTGTCAGGCTCTGTGTATCTTTGCACCTGGGGCAGAGAAAATCCTGAGGGAATACATGAAACATTTTTTTTCCATTATATATCAGTATAACATATACATTGTTGTTGACTGCAGTCAGGCACTTCTGACAGTGATTGTGGAAAAAGCACACTATTGTGGGGGTCCTCCCCTCTCTGGACAGTAAAGAAGTGTGACACAGCTGGGCTGTTTAACAAACGAACTAACAGTAGAGCAGAAAAAGGACATATGGTAGGGCAAAAGTGTTCACATACCAAACATTTTTAGTCATCTTCTTAGTACAACAGTAAACCTTCCAGAATGAAACCTGTTGGTTTTGAAGTGAACAAATGATAGATGTGCACGGACAGTTTTTTTCCCCTGCTGCTCTTGAGGGGGAAAAAGGAAAAAGAAAGGAAAAAAAAAACCAACAAAACCCAAAAAACAAAACAAACCACATTTCCTAATATTTATATTCTTCCTAAATAAAAAGGAAGATTTTTAGGGAAGCAAAAAGAGGAAAAAAAACAATTATCAACATTATTGTATTCCTCTTATTGGAGGGACATATTCATATATTCCTATAATTTAATAATATATAGTATTCATTTATTCATATAATTCCCCCTATTAGATGAATATTAGAGGAATATATTATTGCATTGTATTCCTCTTATTAGAGGAATAGAAGGGGGGAAAAAAAAGAGATACTCTTGTGCCAGTTGAAACTTCAAATAATGCTCTGCTCCACAGACATCAGCACAGTCTTTGTAAAGCACAACACTGATCAATTATTTCTTGTAGCAACATGTTGCAGCTGTCAGAATCACAGAATGGCTCGTGTTGGAAGGGACCTTAAAGATCACCTAGTTCCAATCACCCTGCCATGGCGAGGGATGCCTTCCACCAGATCATGAGTATTTTCTAAGATAGCAATTCCTTGTTTTCTAAGCTCAGCTTCATTCTCCAAGGTGCAGCCTTAGGCAGGTAAACATGGGCTCAGTCTGGCATCCTGGAGTAACAGCATTGCCATTGGTATTGTAACTAAACAGACTTAAACTAGCATTCGGCAGAGAGACTTACAGAGATTTGTAATGATTTTCATGGGCACGTAAAGTTACTTCTGCTACTCAAAAGCCAAAAGCCAGTCTCCAAAAGTCATATATTGTGTATCAATAAGCCTGGACCTCTAAAAATGATACATACTGTATTCCTGAAGAACAGAAAACAGAGATGAATGAAAATTACTGAAAACAGTAATGCTACCACTGGTGTTTCACATCACTTCTCACAGAAGGTTTTGCCGGAAACAAAGTGTGCTGCCAAAAGTGACCTTAGGAAGCCATCCAATTTTCAGTTACATTCAAACACTGTTTATTCTAGTCATTAACTTAAGGTGTGCTTGGGGAATACCATGGAAGAGACACACTGAGAACAAAAATACAAGTAAACTTCTTCAGCCATACTCCTTCTATATACAGCTGTTTTCTCAATTCTCACATAGTTCCTTCACATGGAAAAGTATTCCAAACACCACACCCTCTTCTTCCAAAATGGGGGACTGCATGTGAAAAAGTTACATGACACAAGAAAGATTATTTTAAGAAGCACTACAAAACACTTTAAGTAGATATCACTTTTAGTATTTCTCAATACTTGTTGCTTAAGTGACAACAGCTACATGATTTTAGACAAGTCTGGAAGTTCCTATAAGGGGATGCATTGGCTTTCTTCTCAACAGACAGGAATGCAACAAGTGAACAGACAGCACAGATGTATTAACGTCATTCTGGGACACTTGAGCAGTGTTTGAAATGTTAGTAGCAAAAAAAGATAAAGAATTTTCGCTTTTTAGCATTACGTTTTTCAATATAAACTTCTAATTTCTTCAATGCTTTTGTCATCTTGAACCCACTGATTTAAAGGGCACTGTAGAGGAGCACAGAAAGTCACATTTTTCTTAACTCTATTCCAAACCACCCCAAATCCTTGATGAATAATACATTAAAATCTTCATCCCCTGCTCAGGAAGGACTGACTTTATGAGCAGAAATCAGTAGGATAAATAAAAACTCACTATGCTTTAAATTCAGCAACTAAATTAAAATAGCTCTTAAGCAAAGTGGGAGAAGAAAGTGTGTCTGTTCCAAGCAAAGACAGGATTGGAAGCACAGCTTTCTTGCAGCATCCCAGCTTCCTTAACACTGCATGTTGGCTAAAAAAGAATCAAACCAACCAGCCTGAAAATAAAAGCTGATTGAATCAAGATCTGTGTCTTTTGACTATTGTGGGATGCACCCCAACATCAAGTGATTTTATGAAACAATTGCATCTGTCACTTTTTATTCACTAAGCTACCTGAAAAACAACAGCGAGTATATCTTTCTAATTTTCTTCATGGTAATTACACCATGACAGATGCTAAAACTAAATTCCTGATATACTTTTCAGGTATTTATTGCTCTTCAGCATGCTCAGCCTGTCTCTAACATTTCAGATAGACTCCACCCTGCAGTAATGTGCATGCCGTTAAAGAATTCACTTTCATCTCTTGAATTTATGCTTGTTAGGGCAAATTCATGAAAGACTCTATTCTTTAAGTACTGGCTAAACAAAGTCAAAGTCAGCACTAGAAAGCAAACCAATACAACACTTCATTAAATGTACTTTTTATTTCTTTTTGTTTCAAGTACGTCTGCTGCTATGGGAAATTTAGGGTTATACAGTCTCATTTAAAATCTCACAATAAAGAATGTGCTCAAGTCACAAGTTCATCTCTCCCATTTGAAGTGGACTTCCCATGAGAAAGGTGCAGAGAAGAGACATAATTACAAATCCCTTTAAGTACAGAGCTCGCACTCTTCCAAAATATTGATTGAAAATGCTGGTTTGTGTCTCTGCTCATTCATCTCAGATAATGAGCCAAGATTCCTTCCAAATTAACTGTAATTCTCTTCTAATCCCTCTATTCTTTTTTCCCCTAAGCACGGGGATAGTGAGAACTCCTTTGAATTCTGAATTCCACCTTATTACAGCAATTCTTAAAGAGAAATAGAGTGAAATCATCAGTGTCATGATCAGACTTCTTTCCTCTCTGACTCAAGAGGTGGATAGCTAAGCAAAATGCACACTGATTCTATTTTTCTCCTTCTTAAAATTCTCAAAGACACATTTACAAAAATTTATTAAATCCTAATTTCTGATTGACAGACAGATTAGAGAATCTCTGCTTTTAATTTTAGTTCCTTACCATATAAAAATATGAATAAAATGGATTTAAGAATAAAAGAAAAGTATTTGGGGGTGTAAGTTTCATCTGATGTGAAAATGTAAGGTCTGTGATTGGTAACCAGTTGTCACCTGTGTGGTGGCAAGAAGAGACAATCATGTAATAGCTGAACAGGAAGATGAAGGTGGTGGGTTTATTCAGGTTTGACCATCTACATTTCTTATTTATCAGTAACTATGTAAAAGAGAAATGCAGTTGAACAACCATGTTTTATTTACAAAAAATATTTTTGGGTGATTTTATTCCACTTTGCTGATTGCAATTCAGTGACCACAGCATTATTTGTAAGCCCCATATGAACCAAGCATGTTTCTCTAACTGTATTATTGTTCAGCACCTCATTAGTGGGAGTTACACAGGACTGCGTGGATACAGAATCCCAGGATAACACTAACACTGCAGAAGATGGTGCAGAGACAACTTGGAGACAGGGGTGTTTTACAGCACCTCGTGTTAAGAGAGTTTGGAGCAAGGTTGTTGAGGGGTCTGCTCTGTGAGCAATAACGGCAGGCTTCACATGGAAGCCGAGAAATTACTTCCAGACCCAAACTAGTCCTGTAAGTATCATGGACACTTCTGCACAGCACTTCTCCAGCAAGTGAAGTGAACTGAACCAAAACCATCTGTGCATAACTGGCGTAGAAGATAGAATAATTAGTCCACGAACGAGACAAATCTGTCATGGGCAATTAATGGTTTATTAACCAATTAATGGTTTATTAACCATTTCTGGGTACTTAGAAAGAAATTAAAAGAACGTTAAGTGTAGAAATTTCAAGCACTTGAAATTTCAAGAAAGGCCAGAATTCCTGTAGAAAACTTCATTCAGCCTACTTTGTACACAAACTTAACTACATTGAAATCAATTTCAAGAAAAATTATTTCTGAGCTTTGGAGTATTACTTCATTCAAAGCAAGTGCTGAAAAATACTATCTAGAAAGCACTCTCTCAGTGTGTGTGTGTATGTGTGCTCCTAGAAACTTTTTAGTGCAAGCCTCCTGTTAAGACAGAGTATTTCACTTCCAGCAGGATGATCATCAATACAGTGAGTGCTTCACAGGTCTGAATATATTTTCTGCACACCAGTGTTCTGCAGAGAAACCGGGGCTTCCACTCGCCCTGGGTGTCACATCTGAGACACCTGATAATTTAATTTGTATTTGAGGTATTTGAGAATACCATTTCATATAACAGTACTTCAAGTTTAGGTTCAGCTCTGTGCAGTATGGTCTCAGATTAGCCATCCCTGAAAACAATGAACACACCTAGAAAGGGAATATAATGATATTTTCAGACAAGTGGAACTGAAATTACTTGCCTAGGAAGTACACTACATGCTAATACTGTGGCAGAGGTTCAGTTGAAATCTTTCACCCCCTGTATCAGGAACTTTAAAATGTGTGGCACCACTGTCTGTTTTTACTCCCTGAAATTTGAGGACTGGCAGCCTTATTTCCAGTGTCTGAAAAACTTAGCTTTACGAAGAATTGGACTTGATGATACCCGTGGGTCCCTTCCAACTCCGAACATTCTCAGTGATTTGTGATTGTCTTTTGGCTTGGTTGGTTAGCTTGTTTTGGTTTTTTGTTGGCATCCTTGTTTCATTTAAAAAAAAAAAAAAAAAACTAATAAAAAAATAAAATCCTACATCGTGCATAAGTGGAATGAAACTGCAAGGTTCATCATGATGGATTCTGCCATTTAATTTAACAGAATAAATACTTCTTTTAACTGTTTACATGCCCTAAAGACAAACAAATCTACAAATAATCTTGGGTTTATAATAGAAGTCACATTGTCAGAAGTTGCTTCATGAGCAACTACATCCATTATGCACAGCTTGGTCATTCTCTAACCTATTCTCTGGATTTGGGACAACTTCTCTCTTTATCCCTTTATGTTTCTTCAATATCAGTACTGATTAAATGTCGCAACTCCAAAACTTTCTCATCACCCTACTGAACTCTTAGAGAATGATGAGCATCCTGCTGCTCTTCACACCAAAGTCTGGCAAGTGAAGATGATGAGATGGGGAGACACAAGAATTCTCTGATCTGCTCTAAGCTGCTGTTCCTCCAGGCTGCTGCTCCTATAGCCTCCCATTTCTCCTGGAAGGACATCTTTAGCTACAAGCATCTATTAAAAAATCATCTCACCCTATTTTGGGGTTGGTATCCTTATGTCTGGGAACAACCTCTGCTTGTAAAATGAAAGGTTGTTAAACAAACTAGGGTCAATCACTTATTTGTGTCCACATAAAAGTAAACTATGAAATGGGTGTATGCTGTCTTCAGCTGAAAGTGCTCTTGCTCTTCATAAAATGAGCAATAATTTCTCTAGGATTGTTAATTTTGTTTCACAGTTGTAACTGGAAATGAGTTTTAACTAATCTCATCCCTTCTGACTACTCAAGGCCACAGGGTAGTCTTTCACTTTTCATGCAGTACAAATCATGGAAAAGCAAAAAATAAAATACCTGAGTTGCTTTAATGGTGTAGAAAATTAAGCGGAACTAAAATATATTCACTTTGATTCACTTCTTGAACCACAGAAATTTATGGTAGCACAAAGTGCAAAAGCAACAGAAAAGCTTGAAAGCCACTAATTCACATTTTGCAGTTAAACAGCAGAAAAAAATAAATGTAAACCATAGTTATCAATTAAATGAGGACAGCTACTTGCTACTGTGGAAGAAAATCTCAGAGCTTAACAAAATCAACATTGCAGAACTATAGCTGATATAAACCTTTAAAATTATTTCACAACTGCATAATAAATGGTACTAAACTGTTTTACATCTTTACAATAAAGGGTTCAGATGCCAAAGTACCACTCTGTGTGAACTTCCGAGAGCTCCATTTTTGCATATCAACTTATGAAAGAGCTTCTGACTTGGTTACATAAAGAAGTTGCCTATAATGGATCCAATCCAAGTGGTCTTACAAAAAGAAATGAAATATGAAGTGGTGAGAGAAAGAATTAGCATTGCTGGTACAAGCACTAAAAAAATAAAGTCTATTCTTTCCAGCCTTCCTTAATCTCATTTCAAGTTTAACATACAGAAAGCCTCAGAGCCAGAACACTTATCCAAACTCCATAAATCTCTAGACAACCTGTGCAGACTATATGGCCCTGTCCCCACAAAACCTTGCAATTTTTCCTAGTGCTATTTTTCAGTGGGAAAAGCTAGTGGAGAGATACTTTTTTGCAAAAAGATATTCATCTTTTCCTACCACATCTTTCCCTAGAAGAATGAATCTTCTCCCTTGCAATGTTTTATTAAACTAATTGCAAATGGAAACAAGCCCCCAGACCCACAGTGAACCCTACAGCAAATGGGTACCCCACACTGCTGCTGCAGCCATCCCTGGGAAAGACCCAATTCATTCCGTTATTCCCTTCCTGAATTCCAGAGCAGGGTCAGAGGGAGGGAACACCATTTACCACCATGCAACCTATTTCAGGCAGCTGGTGCAGATTATAATGTAAACATGGTAACACCTTGGGAAGGTCAATCAGAGGAATGGTGGCATTAGCAAAGCAATTAATTTTGGGTTGACCACATGCATACTGCACTTTCACTTCACTTTCCTCCCTTCCTTCCCTCACCTTTTGGAAAGAAACACCAGGAGGAGTTTTCACTCCTTCTCTGATCAGAAATTTTCAAAAGGTGTGAGATGGGATTTTCTTGAACACTGAGAATGTCTTCTTTTTTTGGGGGTGATTTCTAACGGGATATTTTATTTATCTGTTGCCAAAAGAAACACCTTTTAGTTTTCTCATTAGTCAAAGGACTTTAAGAACATGCTTGAAGGAAATGATCCAACTAACAAAACAAACAAAACCTTCCCATGCACTTTACATGCTACAGGAAAAGTGGCCACTTCATGGAAGCAGCACCTGTACAGGTTCAAGCTGAGGTGTGCTCACCATCTCCTTAAAAATTCTTATCTTTAAATGCATATGGAAAAGTTGTAGATCCTCTACGTCTATCTATTACTTTCACTAAAAAGTAGAATTCAAGGAAAAGGGAAAAAAAAAATAATGACATGTTTTAAACTCATGAGATTCAACGTTCCACTTTCATTTCTTTTGAGGGTTTAATTACATGGCATTTCATAAAGCTGGAGAGTAAAATGTAAACCAGAGACACAGCAAGGCACTGGAGTCCCAAGTGGATTTCCAAGGTCATACTAAGCTTGTCTGCCCTCAGAGCCCTCAAGAGCTATAAAGCTGAAATCAGATATTGCTGCATTTACCTCCTGTCTTCTTTCACCACCTTTTTTCTTAAATCTAGACTGCCAACTTTAAAAAGGCTTCTGTATGCAGCATACACCGTACACATTCCTCATTTAGTTGACATGAAGGACATGAAGGTTACAGAAAAAAGAACTCAATACCTAGCTGTATATTATTCTCCATATCCTGCTGCCACAGCGCTTTCCTCTTCTATCTCTTGTATTGTTTCCTTGCACAACCAGTCACAAACATCCAGATTTAGCAAGGCCAGTTGTGACTTATGCAAAGAATTGTGTCTTCCAAATAGGGTAATATTTTCCCCTTGGTTTTCCAAACCTGTTTACATTAGCACCTACAATTATGATAAAGGAAATAAATTTTAGAGAGCTAGAAGATTAGGAAATACTCAAATGCATTACTGCAGTGTAAATTATTTCTTGCAGGTCACTTCTACAGTCCAGCAATGATTTTTTTTTTTTCCTCCCTGCATCTTGCTGTAACACGTTTGGGTATTTTTGTGCACATATTTTTGCTTATAAATATAAAACATGTATACAGATGCATATACGCAGATAAACATATTTAACTATATGTATCTGAATTAAATATCATTCTCTCAAAATTCTTACAGTATCATGGCCACTTCATGATACGTGTCTTCCAGTGTGTATAATTAGTTTAAAAAGGGATTGCTGTTTATTTGTACAATGTATATCATATAATATTTTCAAAGCTCAGACCTTTACAGGGATTTCAGAATTCTATTTTTACAATAAAAGGCATGCTGCAAACAGCAGCCTTGTTTAAGGTCCAAGATGTTGATATAGTGGAAAGAAAAGTTGATGTTTTACACCACTTTCATCACCAATTCCTACTAGAATCTCATTTCAGTGCCTGCATAGGGAGATCCCAGAAAACTCAAGAAAATTTAATTCCTAAATCTAGCCTTTCTTCACCAAACTTGAATTTTTTTTTTCTTCCCATCTCAATGAAGTTTATTGAAGTTAAATTTTAAATCACTCCTTATGACAAATTCATAATATTTAGTGAAAGAACAATGGTTCTGTTGCTTTTATTTTCAGAGTTTCAATGCAAGGCATCTTTATAGTGTGAATCTTAACAGCAAAAAGTAAATTCAATCAAAATCATAACTAACGTTGTGACTTTTAGAAAGTAAACCACAGAGGAACTGCCACAAGTTTCTAAAATCAAATGAAGGCATTTGAAAACATGTGAGCAACACCTGTAGTTTTTCACTTTAAAATGATGCTTTTTACCATACAACTCTGTAAGCAGGAAGAACAGAGTCTGCAATGATCTCATAGAAAGCAGAAGGTATGATATGCATAACTGAAGAGCAGGAAAACCAAAGAATGAAAGAGAGACTGGAAATCTGAGTATTTCCATTGATAACAGGTATATGTACAGAGAGACAATGTTACATATGTTTACATATATACACTGTACTAGATATAGACTATACTATACATACTATATAAAAGATTATATCCATTTAGGAGCATGCTGATTTTACTAAAGCAAACATCTGATTCATGTATCATTAAATAAATTATTCATCATTAATGAATCACTACGTAAACAAGTGAGCTGAAAACTGAAGTAATGCACATGATCTCCCTGTTCCTGACTTTTTCTGACTGATTTACACATTAGGTATACAAAAACCATAAAAGCAATGTCAAAAGTGTAAATAATATCAATTGCTTCTTCCTAATAAGTTGAAGTACCTTCTTATTAGTTTTTCTTTTTACAAGAGAGAATGATAGTATCAGAGCTATACAGATGACCTAATTACCTAAATTATGGCAGTCTCTGTTAGTACAGCAGAAAACAGATGCTGAAGATGGACAGGCCTTTCCTTTGGACAATTTCCAGCAGTTATTAGCTCTTCTGCCCCCACAGCATTCACATGTATCAAGAAAGCAGGTTCTTCCATTGAAAGTTACAGTCAGGATCCTAAATTACTTCTTCCCTTCCATGAGACAGAAGCTTCCTTGATTAATGACACAAATTAACTACAACATCAAAAGAGGCAGTCACTACAAGAAAGCTCACCAAACCACACACAAATAAATTTCACTGACAACACTGAGAAAACAAGGCACTGTCACACCTTCATGGGCCTGGTAAGGATGCCTCGGTGTTTTAAGGTCAAAACTATAATGAAAGATCACAGACTACATTAATTTCAGAAAAAAACTTTGCAAAGACCATCCCTCTTCTACTTGTTAGTTTTACTAATGAAAGGGACAATCTAGTTAATTAAGGCTGATTGTCACTTAACTATTCCAGAGGCCATGTGAATCTGTTGCTCAATCTCACAACACAAGATATCAAGTGATGGTTGCTTGTTGCAGTCTACATGACTTATTTTTAAGTGCAATACAAAAGTCTGAGGTAGAGAGTTAGCTGTCATTTTTACAAGTCACTTTTTGCTTAAGGGGAACCAAGACTGATAGACAAGAGCTATATATTCTGAGGCTTAAAAAATAATAATTCTGCCACAGAGAACACCAATCATACACATAACCTTGGAGAAGCAGTCTACAACTCTCCAGCCAGTAAGTGCACTGCAAACTGCACTAGGCTGTGAAAAAAAGCACACTGAAAAAGGCAGAAACTGAGGGACCTTCCACTGTATGAGCAATACACACAGGACAACAGAACCTCTATTTCTAAGGAGGCAAACTGGGTACAGTTCAAATCTGTCTGAAGGGATTGAACAGATGAGGCACAGTAACCAGGGTGGCAGGAAAGGGATTTTGCCTCCTTTCCCAGCCAACATCTGTAATGCACTAGAGAGCTTCACTCTCCTTGTATTTTGCATTTCAGACACTGAGTAGAACTGGATTCAAAGAATGGGTGTCAATTTTCCTTTCCTTTCAGCAGTGAGATTCATTCAATACTATTGCTCCTGAATACAAAAGAGTTAAATGTCAAATAAAATGGAACATAGCTGTAATCTGTGTCTTATAACACTCACTAGTAAATTTGGACTGTTATGTTTTAGTCAGATAAAGGAAGGCAATTCTGTAACAACCTTAATCCAGCTTCATATATAAGTACTTAGAAAAAGGTATATGAATTCCCCAGGATATCCACCCCACCCTCTCTCTGATGCACTCTAACACAAATATTATGCCTATTATGCATTGTGCCAATATTTTGAAAGCATTTACAAGTTCATTGGTTTGCTTTAGAGGAATTTCACACTTTCTTCCCAGCACTCATCTAAGCATCAGTTGGTTTAGGTACCTAAGTGACTATCTGGCTACACTCCTAAAATATATGAATAAAAAATGGGCTTTGCTCTGCAGCGTTTTCTTGTCTCTATCAGTCACCCAGTGGCCTTAGGGAACTTTGCTTCTTCATCTAGCTAGATTAGGTGTGTAATGTTGAATAGCAGCTTTACTCCTTTTTCCAAAGAAGAGAAGAAAAATATTAACTAAGAAATGTTGGTGCCCCACCACCCTCAGTAAAGAATTTCATCCTAATATCTAATCTAAACCTACTCTCTTTCAGTTTGAAGCAATTCCCACCTTGTCTTATCACTCCATGTCGTTGTCAAAAGTTCTTCAGCTTTCTGGCAGGCTCCAGTCAGGTACTGGAAGGTGTTCTAAGGTCTCCCCAAAGTCTTCTCATCCCCAGGCTAAACAACCTAGACCTCTCAGTCCATCTTCACAGATGTGCTGCAGCCCCTTGACCATCTTTGTGACCTCTTCTGGACTCACTCCAGCAGGTCAACACCTTTCCTGTGCTGGGGGCCCCAGAGCTGGATGCAGTACTCCAGATGGGGTCTCATGAGGGCAGAGCAGGGGGAAAGAATCATCTCTGTTGACTTTCTAACCACTTGTTCTGATGCAGCCCAGGATGCAGTTTGCTTTCTGGGCTGCAAACACACATTGCTGGGTCATGTTGAGTGTAAGCGTTTTCCATGCATGTTTGAGAAAATATTGTGACTATTTAATTTTCCCCACAAACTTAAAAAAGCCCAAGCAAAACCAAAATAGAAAAAGAAAACATAATAGCTCAAGATTTTACATATGGTCAGATTCAAACAGCTGGAATCAAAAGTGCCTAGCTTAACATCAAGCCCCAACCAGTAACAGCGGGAAGAAACAAAGTTGTCTCAGTCGGATAACTGGGGCAAGAGTTACACTTGACTTTCAGAAAGGCAGTGCCTTCGCTGGAAGGTGATTGCCTGCTCCTGATCAAGGGGGCCACCTACCCTTGAGCTGCTGCAGCTGTTTACACATGCCCATGAATAACTGGATCAAGAACTGCAGGAACTTCAACAAACCCAACAAATATAATAGGAAACCAGTGAATTTAACCCAGATCAGCACTGCATTCTAGACCAGTGGAGTGAATGGTGTAGAATATGGGAACAAACAGCAGTAGTGCAAGGAGGGAAAGATATTTTCTGCTGCTTTTTTGGAAGAGCAAACTAATGCTTTCCTTAAGCTCTTCCAGTTAGAGGCAGCAGAACTGTCTTTTCACTGACAGACATACATAACAGCCTGCACTGTTGCAAAGTGATGCCAAAGGAAAGCTTAACACCTCTTACAGCGGGAATATTGTTTTGTGAAAGCAAAGCTGTGCCTACAATTTTGATTTGCTGGATCTTATCTGCTGGAAGTAATGGTGACGTAAAGAATGTGAATTATCAAGGACAGGAAATTAAAAATTGAAATTTTCTTTTCTTTGACTAAAAGCTCTCTGAATGTCATCTGACTGGAAAAATAAGACAAAAAAAAAAAGGAAATAATTTCCAAAAATACAGCATGCAATGTTCTTCATTAGCAGTAAGAAGAACATAGATTTAAAATTCTTTCAAGTTCCTAGAGCATATATAAAAGCTTTCAAATGCAATGATCTTCTCTGTGGGAATGCAAGTGTTAGGGGGAAAAGTAGAAATGCCAAACAAAAAAAAAAAATCACTCCATTTAGAGAAATTGCAGTCGTATGTATTGCATATGAAACATATAGCAGGACATCTACAGGCATTTAATTATATTTAGTAATGTGTTTGTCCTCTCACAAGACGATCTGGCAATCAGCTGTTTTAAGACTTCTTTCCTTTTTTTTTTTAAACTTATAAATAAACAAGAAAGAACACTATTGAAAAATGAGCTCTTCAGCTAAAGCAGCACTGCATTCCCCTGATTATTTTTAATGAACTTTTCCGAAGACTTCGGAGTATTTACATAAAAAAATCTCACGTTTCATGGTTCCTTTTGCAAAGAAAAATGGCCAGTAAGTGTCAATACAACCATGCAGGAAAAATAAAGATTACCTTTTCAATACTGACATATTTATCAAGATGTTGTGTTTTTGTTTGCTTGAACATCACAAGTGACAGGCAAATAAATATGAAAGACCAGTAATGTTTTTAATTATTTAAGATTCTGGACCAAACTTGTGTGTTTCACACACATGTCAAGAGTTAACTCCTATTCATGTCAGTACAATAAACAAAAGCACAACCAAGCCCATCAGATCTTAATCTAGCTTGAAATAAAACTTTGCAAATTAGGACTGGTAAGAACCATCTTGGTTTACAACGTTTAAAGACAGAACTGTGCTGGCTTGGTCATGATGTGCACACATCGTGCCTGCATGCTGCAGCAGCTGTTTCAAGGGACATCTGCCATCAGAAGGAACAGTATTTCTCACACCATCACCTTGTAACGAGCAGATCCTGTAGCTCCACAGCAATCTGTTTATGTTTTAACTACAAGCTCAAGTCTGGAGTGAAGTCGTTAGCAGAAAATCTCCTCCAAGCTTTTTGGTCTTTTGAGTACAGAGTAAAACTTAAATATGTTATACCTCCTACATGAAGAAATCATTCTGAAAATGCAAAGAATCCAATACATTTTCTTTCTAATAATTTCATATTATTTAAGCTTGTCTTACAACTTAGAGCATTGGTGTTCACTGTGCTCTCCCCTCAGTTTTTCAGGCAAAAAACTGCTGCTGAGAACACATGCTGGGAAAACCAGTGATCTAGCTATAAATAAGTGTGCCAGGATTGTGCTTTCACCCTAATTCATACATATGTTTAATGCAAAGGCCAACATCATCACTGCCATGCCCCTCCATAGGACTGGGAAGAAATAACATTTTAAGGCACTAAGTACAGTGCTGAAGCTGTGCTCAAGCACACATCCCTCCCCCTGGATCCACTGTGACTTGGCAGGTGGCTCTTCACTATGCTACACACCAAGGCTAGAGCAGCCATTAACACTCCTCTGATTCCCTGATAATTACAAGTGCAGCATGGAGGAAGAATCCATAAATCAAGGACAGAACACACAATACCTTATTCACATTGACCACATACCAAGAAATTTCAGGTTCTTTAAAGTAATCATTAGTTATTCTTCAAGTATCTGTGGATTACTTGAGCACTGCACATTTAATTCATTAGGAATAAGTAGCTTCAGTCTCTCAAGTTAACACTGTTTTCCTGACCAAAATATATAATATATATACATATAGTACCTGGTCTTGTCTGAAGCAAGCACACGATGTCAAATATCATTACTGAAATATTTTAGGATAGAAAAAAGCCAAACAAGAACCCCAACTTTTTTTTTTTTTTTTCCCCCCTGACACAAGCTTTGCAAGGGCATGCTTCTAAGAACAGTCCTCTATGGGTAAGCACAGCCAAACATCAATCTGAATACTCTGATTGTAACCAAGCAATATGTTCTGATACACATCTGGCAGAAGCCTGTCCAAACTTCCCATTACAAGGTAGCTCCCATGGAGTTCTAATACCACTAGGGGGAAGGCTGCTTAAGATCACAGTATCACTGTGGTCAAATGAAGTACCACATAAAGAGTGTGGGCCATGACTTCCTGAAATTCATTCAAGGTTTTCTCAGCACCATCTGGGAAACACTCCAAGAGAGGACTCCATGAACACCTGTAGTGCTTTCTCAAAGTTTCAGGCAGAAGTAGTTTTCTTTATCAGACAGCATTTTCAGAGCCTTGAATAGCTCTGGACCAAACATAATTGCATAGCAGGGCTGAATCTGGAATGCCTGTGAGAAAAAGCTCAGGAGAGTTTAGCTATTTTACATGCAATCAATAACAACTGAGTTGGGACCAGCTATGCAGGCTTATATTGTGTTTTCCAACAAGGTTGTTAAGCCCCAAGTCCTGAGCAGGCTGTGGCTGAGCTGCCCCTGTCCATGGTACTTGACCAACCAACTCAGGGCCGACATGGGTCACCATGTGCAATGACTTTGGCTTTAGGTGGCACATCCAACTATACAGTGTTATGTCAGAGCTGGAAAGACTTGCACTATTGCAAGGTTTTGTTGGTGAAAAATTGGCTTTGCTGGTGTGGACTAGTGAATAGGATTTGGTCTTGCTTTCCTGAAAGATCTACTCAGGTCCTTCTTCAGCAGGACCTAAAACCCCTTGAAATGACAATTCTGCCATCCATGAATGCCCGTCATGGAAAGCAACCAAGCCCAGCAGTTGAAAATGCAGGGCTCTTAGGTATCATTCAGTTTCAGTGGAACAAAGTATAGAAAATGAGTCTTTTTCTGACCAAGTCCTGTGGGGCAGACAGACCTCCATCCTGACCAGGTTGGTAGTCCCAAGTATGCCCGGACAGTTGTATGTACTGCAAATCCTGTTCCATCACAAGGTTGTGTTGGATTCTCTCTTGCTAAAGAAGCCTAATTACCTGAAATAAGGTAATGAATTAGGTGAGATAAATCCTGCCCTGTAATCCAGCTAAAATGGGTTATTTCAAATGATACTTCTTACATCTTTTAACTTTTGTTATATATTCCAAAGGATGGATATAAAGGCAAGATTCCATCAGACAATTCTAATAAACATTTACTTCTCAATCAGGTCTTGCTCTATGAATTCATGATGAAGATGTTACACAAGAACTCAACACTGGAACACTAAATTAAAAAATAAAAAAAGTCAGTTCTCTGTATGCAAAACCTGAACAATTACACTATTGGTGTAACTGATTTAGTAGCAATCTCATCAAATCAGACCAGAATAAAGCAACACAAGAAATTTTATATTTCTAGCCAACGAAGTACTAGCTTGCTACGCACTTTCAGCATTTAAAGTGAGTCATCAGCCTCATGATACTAAAATTGAAGGTTCACTACATATGGGACAGGCTTCTTACTAAAATTGCCTGACAGTTCCCATCAAAACACTCCTGGGTTTACTGGTCTATATTTTCTTCAAGTTTTGAGTTTGGACTGAAACTTCCTCTGTGGTGTTTGAAACACATCTTCCGTTTTCATGAAAAATTTCTAACACATCATATTTGGGGTGGGTTTCTGGAAGGCAGGAGGAAAAAAGGAGGAAGAGAACTTCTCACTGGAATTAAAAATACTGTTAAGAATATTTTTGGAAATTAGAATGTTTTTTGATTTTGAGCTCTCTGGAAAACTCAGGAAATTATAACCTCATGTCAGTTAAAAAGTTCATATGGACAACATTAAAATGTGTCCAAACTTTGTGTGACTATAAGGTTTTGAAATCACTGTTGTTTGACACTTACAATAGCCTCTTCTGAATGTAAGCAATCAGCTGAAACCTCTGAATATCTCATTCTTGGAGCCCAAAATATCCTCACAATGCTCCCAGCTGCTGCCCACCAAGGAAGGCCATGACACTCAAAGTAAGAGCAGGCAGCTCATGAGGTTTCTTCAGTTTTGTTTTAAAGAAACTATCTTGTTATTCAGATGGTGAGAAGAATTCTGAACTGAATACTGAAGGACACAGAATTTAAAAGTAGAGATGTTCCAGGAAATGAAAGAAGGAGAACTCTGACAGAAAACCTGATGAGTGTCTGGAAGTTATGAGAAGAGATTAAGTGACTAGGATAAATGAGGAGAATAATGGGAAAGACTAACAGCTATTTGTCTGGAAGGAACATACATATTAGGGCTGATGTCAGTGATGTTGAGGAAAGAAATGTACAAGAGATAAGATAGCAAAGCTGTGACTACATACTTGATAGTGGCACTACAACACTCTCCCTTATTTGTTTGTCTCAGGTCAAAATCAGGGTTTTGCTGGTACAAGAATCTGTGTCCCACCATTGAGAATCAGAGTAATTCAACAGTACTAAAAAAAATTAATTCAAAACAATAGCAAAATATCCACCTTTTCATACTCATTTTTCAGATGAAGACACTCCTCTGTCAACTTCATTATACTATCACGCAAGCACAGAACCCAGGACAGACAGTGCAAAGGTGGGAAGAGGTGATGGGAAGAAAAAGCATTTAAGACAGCTTAAACTGGTGAAGAAAATAATGTAAATGAATCTATGAATATTTTTGAATGGTTTGATTTAAGTAAACTGATAGACTAATATAGGTTACAGGATCTTGATGTGGAAAGTAAAAAATATAGACAGTTCAGAGAAAGAAAACTAGGATAGGATGAGCAAGAGTCTGAATAGGAAAAGCAACCATCCCTAAGAGTAAAGATTAAAAAGAAATAAACAGAAACTGCGGTCTTGAAGGGTAATGGGGTGCAGAGCTCTCACACTCTGAGGATGCAGGGGGAAAAGGGGTTTTTTATTGAAAATGTGCCCGTCTTATATAGGATCGGTAGGGAAGGTTCTGGAACAGGGTGGAACTTGGGAGGGGTTTAGGGAAGAGCCTGGGTGGGGTTTGCAATACAAGGCAAGACCCTCCAAAACTGGGAATACAGGGGCAAATGCAGACCATATAAGGAAATGGTGCCCTGCTGCAAGCAGGGACCAATCAGAGGTGGGTTACAAGCCATGAGGGATGGAAAACTCCATCAGGGAGACACAGTGAAACAGAGGGAAAGACATATAACATGATAAAATCCTCAAACGGGGTACAGACTTTAAACAACAAACAGTCCTTAAACATAGCAAGGGTCCATATAAACGCAGCAAGCAGTTTTCCAGAGCTCAGGCAGTCACAGATCTGGGCTGGTTAAGCTGTCCTTCCACAGCTGGCATCTCTCTCCTCCAACAAGAAAGTACCACACCAAGTTTGAAAAACGAGTCCAAGGACAAGCCCCAAAAGAGCACTTACAGTTATTGAATCTTTCTGAATTCAGAATGTCTGTTTTCAAGTGCCTCACTTCCTTATCAACCACACAAAGATAATGCTGCCCTTTCAGCTCTTGGATAACATTTAGTGACAAACCACAGAAAAATCCATTCAGGAAAACAAACATTTCATAAGTTTGCATAGCATAAAATAAATCCCAAGGCCTTGAGAAGGACTAATGATAAGAGAAGCTATTTAAAAGGTGTTCATTAAGTGCACAGGTGTGATGGTGCTCACTAGCTGAAGCAGAGCAGCTGTGGAAAAAGCTGTACCACTGTGTGATCAAAGGCTGGATCAGCTGCCACACAAAGGGGGCATGCATGTCTGCAAAGTAAGCTCACACAGGTATTTTTAATTTTCAAGAGTTTTATTTATCAACCTTAATAGTATTCTTAGTGCTTTTGCTTATGATCATCTTAGAGAACAAAGGGAACATTTATCACAAGCACATATAAAAGAATATTCTTAGCAACCAATATATATAGTTAATACATATTACAATCAATGTCTGCATCCTCAATACTGACCTAAACACTAAAGCAAGCTTACTGAATTTTGAGAATTTAGAAACTGTGTTTAAAAATTGCTGCTTTTAAAGAAAAGTTTTGGCCCACTGAGTAGGTTTCGCCTGAGTAAGAAATAGTGCCTGCTCCTGAGACCGCTTTCTGCATGTTGGGTGGGCTACTGAGATTGAGAACACCCAGGTGAAAGTCTGCAGAGAAGAGACCCTCAGCACCACAGATACCTGAAGCTCATCACAAATAAGTTCTGTGCAGCCCCACAGTACCCAAAGCCAATTTGGGGCATAACTTTAAAAATCACACAGGTGTTTGTGAAGAAGGGATTTGGAATACAAAATTAAGAAGTCTGGGGTGGGGGCAGGATCAGAGACAGGCGAGACAGAGGAAGCTGAGATCCTTGTCTAAGCCGGTGATAACATATAGAAGGAAGAAGGTTAAGTAAGAGGAAACAGGATATTACCCAGCATTGGCAGAAGTCTTTAAGACCCCACCTGTCACATAAATAAACCTACTTTAAAACACACAATAGATATAGCAAATCCTGAGCAGCACTTCAGTAAGTCAAGTCAATGTGCTGTAACAGCAGTGCCACTCCTCACAGCACACAACAGTACTTTTAGAGTTTCTCCAGTCCAGTGAACTTAAATGTCAGAAGAGAAGATATTAAACTCTAAAAGAAAGTCTGTCCATCTCAGCCTTTTATTAAAGGCAGCCCTTAGAATCTGCCCTTAACAATAATCTTTCCTATGCAATGTCAATGCTCCTTGGCTTCCTAGCAGTAGGGAGACCTTTCCTTATGGAGACCCCCTCACATACCATTTTCCTTTCAGGCCTGATACAACATGGAGTCCCTCAGTCACAAATCTGGAACTCTCTCCTCTCTTTCATTCAGAATTTTTTAGATTGCTGAGCAAATTCAGCATCAATATATGGTCCCAGTCCTGTAACTTACTGGTTTTAGGAAACACCAATCTGTGGGACTGAAACAGTCCAGCCATGGTCTTAAGGTCCACCACCCTGTGGTCCTCTTGATTCCCACACACCCTGAATATCTCCTCCCTTATTCTCTAATAATTTTCATCATCTCCAGGAGCATGTGTGGGAAAACCAAAGACCTTATAAGGTTGTAGGAGAGAAGAGTATTTGTTTCCTTACTGTAGACAAACAAAAAGAGGCAAAGGAAAAAGGTTGGCATAGCCATAAACTCTGTTCACTCAAGTGTTTGAGAAGAAACTTTGAAGTGATAAATGATTGAAAAACACACCTTAAACAACAGAGGTACTGTATTTCTAGCAGCTAGGGCAAGCCATAGCTGCTGTATTGCTTGGGTGCGGGAGGTAGGCACAGTTTCCTCTTCTGGCTTGATGGCACAAGCTTTAGTGTCAGGAATTTAAATGGAAAAAGCTGGAAATGCCTCATGCTGGAAACAGAAAAAACCTCCTTATTGCCTGACAATATGGAGAGAAAGAAATCATGTTACAATTAATAGTTTATCAATCCTCCCCTTTTTTTAAACTGTAGGAATGAGACAAACTTCTGCTTCTCCCCACTAGCAGACAGGGAGCCCCAAGGATAACTCTTCTTCCTCTGGCTTGCAAAGGGAAGACATAACACCCTGTCTGCCTTTACATGGCACCTCGAATTTGTTGCCTTACCAAGTCTGCTCAGCCCCTGCCTGTGCGTTCCCTGACAACCACATGGGGAGTGGAAGGACGCCAGCCCCCATTCTCCTCTCATCACTCCAGTGTCTCCAGTCCTGTGTATGGAAGGTTGTGGAGAGGGCAGAGGAGGAGTGTAGTAAGTAGTGCTGGCAGCAGGTAAGCTGGTCCTTATACTTCATTACAAAGCAGCAGAAAGTTTCCCTCTTTCCTCATTCATCCTGTGTATACATGCAGTTATTTGCTACTTCTGCTTTCCCAAGAGGTGTGCTACTCTAACTGTGCTCCTTAGGGCTGTGCAGAACAGGCCAGAAGAAATCCTTCACAACAGAAACAGAAACATTAATATTCCCATATGTTCATTAAGATTATCGCTCACTGTCATCAGTCTATGAATATTCTACAGCTTTTCTTAGACAGATATGTATGAACAGAGCATTTATGATCAGTTAATAATTAATACTGTGCTAATACATGTAAGTCCTATGGCTTAGCATTTAAGTTCTTCAATCACCTACAATTTCTTAATATTTCATGCACTAGTGATCAGAAGCTTAAAAGCAGGTCACTGCCTTACAGTACTGAAAATAAGTATTTTAGGAGTCTACATCCTCTGTTCCAGTATTCTGATTGCACCTATAGAACATCATCAACAGAAATCCATATGCATGCACATTTGCAGAAATTCCAGACAGACAGGGCCAATACTAAAAATAATTCTAACATATCTGGATATGGAACTTAACTCTGAAGATATTTGAAGAATCTCATTTTTGTCACATCCTTATATGACCCAACAATCATCTTCATGGAATAGCAGGCAGTACTTTCCAATTATCCTACACATTTGGCCCTACCTCTGCACTTCTCCTTTAAAGTCCTTAATTTTCCCTGCTTCTTTATCAGAAATAGAGCACTCTGTGTGGCACCGTAGCAACTACCATCACAATTTCTCAACCATATTTTAGCATGTTTTATGTGCATACAAGTGCATTCAATATAAGTAATTCATAGTGAAATTACCAGCAGCTGCATACTTTGTGTAAGTATTCATATCTGTGCTGGCTTATTTTCTACATTTTTTCTCCTTCTCTCAGGCTACAAGATTACTACAAAAAGGAAGAAATACACTGTAATATGTTCCTGCCCACTGGAATAGCTACATTGTTTTCAAGGCTTGTTCATGAAGTTAGCATAGTTAAATCATATAAAATCCACAATGGCTCTGAAGGCCCCTGGGACCCCAGTACTTACTCTTTGCTTAGTAGTTAAGGATGTGCATTTTTAATGTTCAGTTTCTCATTTTACATGGAGTCTGAATAGCCTGAGGTGTCACATTTCATGGGAATTTCATAAAGCATAACAAAAAATTACACAGAACCTGAAGATTCATTTTCATAGAGACAGAGAGCCACCCAAAGTCTCCCAGCCTCTGTCAGCTTTAAAAACAAGGGAAATTCATAATTTTATTGTGGTGTTACTGCTGAATTCCATGTAGACCATGAGAACCCTATATCCTCCTCATGAGCAGTCCCAACATGAAAGGCCATTTCATGCAATGCACAGAGCAAGGAACAGCTCAGTTTATTTGTATATGTGTAAATTACTATAGGTTGGTTAAACTTTTGAACTCAAATTTGCTTCAGTGCCAATTCCCATCCCAAACTGGGAGGACTTGTACTGTATGCTGTGTGTGAGGACCATCTGGCTCTGCTTCCAGTTGGATCACACATCAGAATCATATCCAGGGAGAAGGGAGGGAGGAGGAGAACAAAGGAGGGGGCAGTGCTTGCTCTAACAACTAAGGGAATGCCTGAGGTTGTGTTCAGTAGGAAAATCTGTGTAATGCTTGCATAGAACAAGTCTGATAAATATTATTTTAAAATATGCAGATGGAAAATGGAGAAAGGAAACACTAAAAGCATAGAGAGGAGAGCAAGGAGGAAGTTTTCCCTCTTTTTAAACTGCATGGTTTCCAAGATCAAGCTCTCTCAACTACCCTTATACAAGTAAACAAATGCATTTAGTCTTAGAGATATATTTGCAGAAGCGAGAAAGGATTCAGCTAGTGAGACAAGGGGGTTTAGTTATTATTTAGTTATTATTAATCATGGAGATAGCATAATGTGCCTTTTTTTCTGGTATAACAAAGAGCATTGTAATATCATTATTTCTAATCTTAAAGGTTCATAAATCAGGATGCCAAACCCATTTGGAATTTTTCATTCTATGGCTTTTCAAGAAGAGACACATCTTGAGGTTTCTGCACATGTAGTAGGAAAAGGTACTGAACTATCAGGTATAGGCCTGATTTTTCAGGACTTACTTTTGAAATGAACTACAACAAATGGTACCCACAAAATTCACTGATGGCAGTGTAGCCCATTTCACAAAGAGAGATGGCACGGCTGCACTGCAGCCACACTGTACCTCAGCTCAGGAATGCTGCTCATTAACAGGTCTTATTAGCACCGCTACACTAATCTGCTACTGATTTGCTAACACAACTGTGGTTTGGTTTGGTGGGTTTTGTTTTGGGTTTTTTTGGTAGTGGTGGTAGGAAACCTGGATTGTATCTCCATGTGGAACTGTACAATGTGGTTATAACAGTTTCCATGTGGAGTTGCCATCTGTTGGTATGGTTTCATGGGAACTGTGATCTGATGTCCATCTTAAAAATGAAGGATATGAATGTTGAAATACCCACAGGATAAGTGTGCAAGCTTGAAAAGCTTTCTGAAAGACTCAAAAGAAAGATCAAAGAACTGAATTCACAGGGAGACTGTGCCAGCAAGTGTCTCAGAAGCAACATTCCCAAGTAATCAAGATATAGGAACCTAATTTCTTTTTAAAGCACAGGCTGTTACTACAGCTACTTTGAGATCAACTGAGAAGTTTACACAATTTTAAAGGACTGCACACAAGAAGACGAGTATGTAGAGATACATACAGGAACTTCACAATTGCACATGGATACCTGCACACTGAAGGTTAAAAAAGACAGGGAAGTTTTCATACTTGGCTTCAAGAAAAGAAAGAAATACAAAGGTAAGCCTAATCAAGTGCTGCCTCTTCCTATTTACTTGGAGCTTGGGATACTTTTCTACAGCTGGAAAACTTTAAACAGTTCTCCAGTTCACACTGAAATAGGAATAATGCAAAGGTAGGCACAATGTTCGATATTAGCTTCCTTAGCTCCCTACTAGACTTACATTACTACCATCTGTTTTACTGCTGTATTACCAAACAGCAAGGATAGACATAGACTATACTTTAGTATAGAATTTACTTCTAGTCTTTTGTTATTTACACAAACCCTGCTTCACATACATACATTTACTGTAAATGCTTCACATACATTTACTGCAGAAGAACATGCTTCTTCATGCTAAATGCTTTGTAATATCTAACCTTTGATGCAAAAGGCCAGAGCCACATAATTTATCAGGTTGAGGGAGGAAAGTTCAAGAGCACTGGAAATATTCATGTCCTTGTAAATAACGAGGGATCTTTTTGATAAAAACGGCCAGCCAGTTCCTGGAAATGGATCATTCCCCCATTACAGAGAACACACTTACAAACCCCAAGCATTCCTAGTAGCAGTTGGCTCAGTGCAGAAATGCCACCGGCTCACTGATAACTTCATGTCTGGCTTTCAGAATGAAAGGGTTATCAGCAGCAGCTTCCACTGCCTGCTTGCAAAACCTCACCCTCACCTTCAACTTCCTCTACCTCCTTGACATCTAGGGGCACACACAGTGTCCTGGTGACAGACAGTAACCAGATGGTGTTTTACCATTCAGCCCTGAGTCGTTTCAGGAATTTAATCTGATTTCCCAGAATATGCAGCACAGCCCTTAGTTCTAAACTTGGCATGCAGGTGGGATTGTGTGCCTCTGGCTTTATAAATAGGCATAATCACCAGTGGCTTTGGTACATGTCAGTGATTGAGCTATTTGCCTGCTCATTTAGAAACCTGACCTCCCTGCCTGGGCACTCATGGGTGGTTCTGACTGACACTGGTGGCTCCTGTGCATGTTCAACCACCCTGCCAAACAGCTCAGCACCTTCTAATTCCAACAGCAAAGCCACTTTCTGCTTTACAACTAGTAGCTCTTACAGCAATTTCTTTCCATTTTTTTTTGTTGTCAGCTACGCTGTACTGTATAATTAAAAGCACATGCAAAATACAGATTTACAATTGCCTTGTAGGGGTAGGAAGCTGAGGTCACTAAAAGGGTAATTACCCAGATACAGCTACATCCTTTCTCTCCATCCAACCCTGTGCAAAGATTACATCCCAATTACCAGCTGGACAGGTGTGGAATCAAAAGATTCCCCCATTCTCATGCCTCAGTGAGGGATTGGAAATTTTCAGACTCCTCAATTCTCATTGCTCTACTTTGGGAAGTCACTGCTTTTCTTAGGAACTTCTCCATCACTGGTAGTTCACACCTGTGAAAATTGTAGCTATTGGGCTTGAAGGGAATTGTTTTAATGGATCCCTCATAATTTAAATATGTAGCAAAGATCAGAATATGCCTTGGAGTTATTTTTCATATGTGATTTTAATGTTTTAGGATACTTAGTGCTTTCTTATTTACATTTTAGGACTCGCATAGAACTTTCCTGGTAAAAGTTCCTCATAAAATTGCTTAAAAGTCCTGAAAAGCCTTGTAAAACCAGGTGGAAAAATAAAATAAAAGCACTATTATATACACTCTATCTATATACAATGTATACATTCTATCTGCATGGAGACAAAATCACGCCTGTACAAATGCAATTCTGAAACAAACTACATTTACTATTTATAAGAAAAAAATGCATGATATAATAATAAAACTGCTGTTCTCTCAGTCTAGAGATGCTGTTGACTTTGTGTATGAAATTATCAACTTTTAATCCTCTTAAATAATATGTTATTGCCCCTCAGAGAGTGTCAGATCCCTCACTCAGGAGCATTATCTTTCTGCTTGCACCAATATCTGTAGAAACATGTAGGACTTTATCAGAAGTGCACTGGGCCTGTGACAGGAAAACCCACAACTGGTGGTACTGCAACTTAGCTTTCTGCCCAGATTATTGAATTAAATAGAAATCATGGAAGTTTTGTCTATCCTGTTTCTGGAGGCATTTAAAAGATGTGTAGACATTGCGCTTGTGGCCATGGTTTAGTGGTGGATTTGGCAGTGACAGGTTAATGGTTCAACTCAAATGATCTTAAGGGTCCTTTCCAACCTAAACGTTTCTGTGATTCTACTTACCTTTAATTTTAGATTATAATAATGTTTGGGGGTGGCGGGGCGGTTTACAGGAGAGGAGTTAACTTAAAGCACAAATATTACCTCAAATCATAACTTATGCTTTTCCAAGCACTTGTTTTTCTTTATTTATGCTTTAAGCAAAACTAAACACTAAAAATTCAAAACCACCAAACAAAACTGAAGCCATCTCTCATCCAGAATTGAAACTCAATTTCTGATTCCCCATATAAGCACACAGCTCTCAATAAATCAGAGAGCTACATCCAAAAGCTGAATTTGACTCAAACATGGTCTAGCACAAGCACAGACTGCTGTTCTCCTGTTTCCGCAGCCTTCATTCTGTGAAATTTTGTCTTGTAGCAAGGTCAAGGCCTTTGCCTGCTCAGACTGGACACATAGTTTCTGCTTTCAGACCAGAAGAACAGCCTCTAGCTTTAATCTAATTATGGACCCCTCTAAATACTCATCTGAATTCACAAGCAGGCAAACAGGGATCCAAGTACACAATTACTCTGTATGAAAGAGGCTGGATGACCTTTTGACAACCTCCTCATTGGATCTGAGGGACAGACAGCAAGGGATTCCATCAGAGAGAACCTCTCACATCACAGTGTCAGCAAAGCCATCGCTGAACCATCGTATCTTACTTTTTCAGCATATTTTTAAAACAATTAGGCTTTGGTCTACACAAGCTACTTTTCTTTCTCACCTTCCCAACAGCACTGGCTAATTTATCAGAAAACATGAAGACTACCATATTTCTAGCAATTATTTAATTAGTATATTCTCAGCCATGGCTTTTTATGTGTTGCTTTCTCAGTCTGTGCAAGGAAGAGATGATCTCAAAATTATATCCAAAGAATCTTCAAAATTACAGTAAGAATTTTATTAATCATTGGTTGTGGATATTTTCATCTACTTTTAACCCATTTCCATTTACTTTTGAATATTTAGGTAACATGCACCATACCGCACTCTTGTAACTGGGATGGAAACTTTTAACTTCAGTGGTATCAGTGAAGTTCATCACCCTTAGAGATCCTTGTCACCAAAGGGAAAAAAATGAAGAGGGGAAAACAACAGAAGGCAAACAAGACTGTTTCTGTGGGGAGAAAAAATTCCTCAAAACACAATTTTCTTAGACATCCATAATAATTAGAAGGACTACTGAAGAATAAATTTAGGCTGAAGAACGGATAACTAGGGAAGAAAGAAAAGCTGTTTTCTAAACCAATCTTTTGGAAGAGTAACTCTTGAGAGAAGTCCCAGCTACTCTTGGCTTCCAGGTTTACAGGCTACACACTGACAAAAGGGAACACTTTGGGAAATCTACTGTCATACAGCCTCAGTTCAGGGGACCTGAGCAGAAACAAAGTAATTCCTTAGCACTCAACAATAAACTTTCTGGATTTCTCGGCATTGTATGTAAAAACCACATTTACCTTCTCTTCATTAAGTAAATTAAAGTAACTAAAGTGTTTGTGACTCATACTTAGTAATTTTTTTGGCAGCTCAGCCTGACTTGAACCAAGTCAAAACCCCTAAGCAGAAATTCACAACCAGGAAACATTAGAGCAAAGCAATGCAGACTTTTGGGAAAAGGAAAGCAGTGTCCTCAAGAAATAACTTGTACCTTGAACACACTGAACCGCCTACAGCCCTTAAACACACATATATTTCCAACCTATTTTCCCTTCTAGGTACAAAGCTCTTGATGAGTACAGGCCAACAAGTTCCTGTGAAAAACTCAGAAATTGCTCAGTTGAGACGACAGACAACCCCATGTGGGTGAGCCCTGGAAGCAGAGGAGGCAATGCCATGCTTAAGGCTGCCACTTACTGTCACAAGCCCTGCAAGCTGGGTTACAATTGCAAGAGGAAAACAGGGCATTACACCAAAAGTGCTGCAGAAATGCATCCAGAATACAGAACTAGGAAGAAATCCCATCCATTTATAATTTAGATTAAATGCAGTGACAATAAGGAGAATATATTCCATTCTAAAAGGATCTGCGGAACAAAGAAACCACAACAGTAAGGCACAACAACTCTAAACAAAGACTACTTTTAACTTCTCAAATCTCCACTACTTAACATCGAGTTTAAAGCTTATGGGACCACTCCAATGCTAACCATGATGTACCTTCAGTAAAATTTATTCACCTATTCATCAGTACTTTAGGTTTAGTAAAATGCAGCACTGCAATAAATACACCCAACTGTCATAAAAAAAAATCAACCAACAACTAACCAATCACTATGATCTTCCAAAAATAATATATCAGAAACACTCTTACATGACATATTAAATGTTTCTTTTCAGCACCCTCCTCAATGTATTTGGATAAGATTATCTGGCTATACTGTACTTCCAAACCTTACTTTATCTTATTGCACATGCAGACCTATTCAGAAAGTACATGCTGGCTCCTGGAACTGCAAACCAGCTGACATAATTTTGGAGTTGTAGCAAGCTTTGAACTTCCTGAAAGACAATCAGGACCAATTTAGTTTCTGAAATAAAACCCACATCACAGAGAAAAATCATATTATTGTAAAAGACGTCAGGATACACTACCCAGAGGGAAATTTCAGCTTCCTGCAGCAGCAAAATAGGGGAAAAAAAGGACCTGATTTCAGAAGGTACCAATGTCTAAAATAACATTTTTAGCTTTGTAGCATACTTCTACATAGTTTTTGTTGTTGTTTTGTTTTTGTATTTATTTTGAACAAGCTGTAATAACTTGTCAATAACAATGCAAATAAAAAACGAGTTTGCAGTTTCATTAGTATGATGCTGTGGTCATTGGCACCAAGGCTCTGCTTTATGATTCACTGCACTCAGTGGAAAATTTCTAACCTTACATCATGGACACCAGGCTCTTGAGAGCCCCAACAAGAAAGAAATCATTCTAGCTTCATGAATTCTGGATGCATTAGGATATGAGGACAGGAGGTGAGACAGTGGGAGGGGAGAGGAATGGGAAGGTCCCTAGATTGAAGGCTACACTGCCCTATACAGTACTTTTACTTTGTTTCAAGTCTGAATTTTCTGAAAGCATCTATGGCAATTTTTCTCCCAGAAACATTTTCTTCCAGATGTTGCTGTGTCCTTGTCTACTATTCAAGTACAACTACTGACACAGAACATAATTTCTGTGATACTGGTTTGTTTCTTTTACATCTCCAAAAGCTGGTATTTACACAGTCTTATCTTCAAGGTCTTTGCATGAAGTCACACTTACTACTTGAATCCTTGTTTTCTAGAACTTAGCATTACTGGTTCTTACAAAAAACTTCTACTTACTTTGGTTTTGTGTTGTTTGTTGTTTATTTCTTTTGCTTGTCAATTTGCAGTTTGAGTTTTAGCAGTTAGACATATGAAAGCAGCATTTTTTAATACAGCTATATACGTCACTCTTAGAAAATTCAAATGAGCAATCCACCACAACTATGCATTCATTAGCAACTCTGTATTTACTATGAGATCGTGCAGCAGCAAAGATCCCTTGATGTGACTGTTCTCCCCTCAAAATACTGAAGAAACAGTCCAAATTTACACCCTGAGTTTCCTGGTTAGATGAAAAATGCACACATCTATTTGGGCCATAATAGAGCAAATCAGCTTTCTAATCCAGTGTACCTTTTCAACATCACTCTTCAAACATTGCCTTTGCCAGTTCTCTTTTAAGTGCAAAGAACAGAACATAAACATCTGAATTACCTGTTTAACTCCAAAATATCAGATATCTAAAAATTGTTGCTAGCCAACTGATCCATTAAGGTATGACTTTCTCACTGTTTATTCCATAGATACTGCATGATATCCACAGGTACTGAGGGTGCTCCATTCTGCTGCACCACAACAGACAGAAGGGATACAAAAATACATCCCCCAGCAGGGTGACAGCACAGGCTGGGGGCTGCCCCTCTGTATCTCCATGGTACTTTTGAACAGTCTAAGCAGCATGGAGAAAATCCTTGTACCTGGCAGGTCAACAGTCACCCATCACTGCAAGAAAAGGAGAGAAACACTGGCCACAGAACAGCTCCATTGCTGAATACAGCCTGCTCACAGCAACTCCTTTGTAAAATATGATCACACTCCAAGAAGTTATTTTCTTCTGTGCCCTCTGACACAGTTATTAAGTAAAGGTTTCGAATGTCTTTTCTTTCTTAGAATTACAGTCTAATCTACAAGAAAAGGTGGGCCATGGGGAGACTATCAATATTCCAAATATTCCAATTCATTCAGCTCAGTGGTGAGTATTAAGCTTCCCTTAATTTTCTTGCATAATATGCAGGAACCAGGACAAGGCTGAGAAGCATCTTCAAAGACACTTTCCATGGCAAGTTGATGCAGACCTGTGAGAGCTTCCAAGCAATAAAATCAACTTTTGGATACACTTCCCTTACCTCTCAGGATGTAGTTCTGATAATTCTGGTCAGCCTCTGCGCCCACTTTGATTAAGCAAGTCAGACCTTCAGCAACAACAAACTCATGAACCAAGTCCTTGTCATCCTGTCACAGGAGAAAGGAAAAGCTGCATTAGAATTTTGAAAAACAAAGAAACAGGATATAGCATAATGTAAAACCAAACACATGCTCGCAACATTGACTGCGTGTTTCACATGATGTAAACAAGTTGATATGAAAGTCGTTATACAGAAGACTTCTGAGTCTTAAAATCAGAATTAAATACATCAGTGCAAGCCATGAAAAGAGTTCTTACCTTTCAGTCAACTATAAAAAATTAAAATCTGTAAAATATGACTTTTGATCTTTTCATTAAACATTCTCTCAGATACTACAATCTCATCATATCACATAAACAAACATACCTAAAGCCCGAAAGTGTCAGGATCAACAAGAGAACACCATCTCTATGCCTTAGCATAATTCCAGTTACAGTATTTTAATTGTGTACGGCAAAACTTAAAAACTGGGTTTATTGCAATGTAGCATTATATTAATTATCTTAACATAATATTAATTCATTATATTTAGAATGGGAAAATACAAGTGTTGAAAATAAGAACACTAGCAGATAACATTTCTACACTGTGATGGAAAACACAGCAAATGTACGAGAAAATTTCATGGGAACTTATACTTGCTGAAGTGACTCACTGTGTTATAACCATCAGTCCCTGACTCATTGCAGCAGAATGACCCCATATCACAGATGCACATGACACCAGGGACAGCAGGGCTTTCCTGGGCTCTACATATGTAACTGCTATGCCCAGGGGCTATCTAAAGCTGGCCTTCTCCTCTCACAGAAGGCTCATATAGACAAACAAGAAGCTACTAAAAACTGGATTAAATGGGAGCTAATGGACTGGCCATGCAAATTAGACAACAAACCAATTTAAGATATTAATGGAGAACTACTCTGCAGACAATCACAGTTGCTGAGTTCCTTAAGTGCCCTTAATTTAGGTTTTCATACACAGTGGTGTAACAGATACAAATTTCAGCTTTCAAATAATACAGCCCTGAGAAGCAAAGACTCATATAGTAGATGTGTTGAGAGTGATTCTGAATTCACTGTGAACACTTAGAAAACTGTCAAGGGAAATAAAATAATCAAGACCCTTTTAAGTGTGACAATTCACTTACTGAAAGTTTCTTTCAGCCTGACAGCGTATTTCTTACAAATTTCCTTCTTTCTCCAGAGATAATTAATATAATTCTTACAGTCTGACCAAATCAAATATTTAAATCTGTAAGGTGATTTGGCAATTTATGACAAAGTTAGAAATCATGAGAAAAAAAACCTCCATTTAAAGTTTCAGCAGGTTAAATTTATTAAAGCAATTTAAAAAATATTATAGAGTCACATATAGATACACAAATTTATCACATGATAAAGGTGATTTATCCTTCAAAAAGTATATGAAGAGGAAACATATAACCATCCTCCACATCTTGGCTAAAGGGTATCTTAAAAGCTCAAAATATGTAACATAAAGTTCACCACTGTGTACACTTGACCTGAAGTTTTTGTTTATTTCTTAGTCTCAATGTTTTATCTTTTGAGAGTGCTATTTCTTTTCAGTAGCTAGATATAAGCCTTCATAGTGTTTTCTGAAGAGCTAAGAATTTACAAAGTCCTATGTCAGACCAGGGCACTGCAGATACAGGCACACAATTTTATGAAGACAACCAGTTTCCTCTACCCATTTACCACGCTCAAAAGACAGTGAGATTACTAGAGGGGTAGCGGGAAGGTGCACAGCCAATCTACCTGTTAATACAGACAGCACTAATTACACACTGATTTCTGCTCCTAACTATGTTTCAAAGGTCATGCCCTTCCCTGTGGTTCACCCCTCTGACATTCTAGAAGGGAACAGAAGAATTAAGATGCCTGTTTATACGGAGCTTTACGGAAGGGAACCTGTGGCTGGCACTGAGGCTGGTGTACGTTTGGCCAAGTTGCCAACCTAAAGAGTATGTCCCCATGTATGGGATGGGGGCCTAGAAAGTGTGTGTTCACCCAGGGCACACAGACCTCTGACCATCACATCCTGATAGCTGGCAATGCCCTTCCCAAATGCCACCAGTCAGAGGACTGAACTTTAAATTCTGAAGCGGTTTATCTCAATTAGTGTAGCAAGTGATGGCAAAATTCACATGGTAAACTTCCAGAGCAGTATTTTACAACAAATGGAATCTTGGAAAAATATGAAAAGGACCCAAGATAAAATGCTCTCTGATGATCAAATCTAAATTTCAGGTTCATTCCCTCTAAACTTGGGGTACTTGATATAAAATCAAGTAACTACAAATAAATGCATAAATAAATATTCATGCATGCAATAGACAGATCCAAATCACACTAGACAGCAAGCAACATTCCAGCTCACTTTATACAGAGAGCAATCTCCAGAGTGCGGGGAGGCAGAACCACACCCAGGGAACCCAGAGGATTCTCCTCGGTGCCTGCCAGGTGACTGCTCCCTCCCACATATCCCTTTCTTACATGGTGTTTTTATCTCAAAGATACCCAAATAATTTCTTGTTCTTCAAGAATTTTGAATCTTGTTTCTCCTAAAACTCCCAAGAGGAAACACAGCCATGGAATCAGTTAGCTAAGCTTAATGGGAAGTATATCAAGGGTTCAGGTAAACCAAGGCTAGACATCATGGTAATTCACAAATACTTTGCATGCCTAAAAAGTAAGTTACTCTGTATGCCAAGATCAAAAATTAAAAATTCCCTGCTACTAAAGAAAGAAGGTGCCAAATTTCCCCTACCCAGAATGGGCAGTAGTGGGAGCAAGGGCAAGGGACAGTAAAGACAGGAGTACATAGAATTTAGAAAAAACTAACAGAAACTGGTAGAATTGTGCAGAATCAAGAGGGCAAAAACACCCTCCAAAACAGTTTTTCTAAAAATCAGATGACAAATAGACGCATACTTAGATAACACAGTTGCCTAATTAAAGATAAAAAAAAATATATAAAAAATAAAATTGTTGACTGAAATAATAACCATATTTTCCAGCTGGTGTTATCCTAGCTCAAAAACATTGCCTGGTTATTTAAATATCTTTTGTTGATATCCAAGTATACATTTTGATTTTGCATCAAATGTGTTTGCATTCTCCTTGAGTTGAGGAAAAATATTATCTATTCTAGATTGCCACAGTGAAATGAAAAAGAGCGGAAAAACAGGAAAAAGGAGGAATAACTGGTCTGTGGGTGATGACACTTACTAATAGACCTACCATGCCTCTTTGGGAAAAATAAATGACAAATGGATCATTAAAAAAAATTAAAAAATTTAAAAATTGTCCATATACCAGAGAAGTTAACAGCAGTTCAGCTTCAGAGTCCTTCAGGTTAAACCCAGAAAAACAAACTAAAATTTTTAACAGCATTTAGCCATTAAGGGCTGTTGACATTCAGTGAAGGGTAAAAACTGAAATATCCATTGTAACTTTAGAATGCTCCCCATAGTCTTAAATAGTGGATGCATGTTAATGCATCACCTGGAGAACAACTGAAACTAGCAATTAATTGTCAAAATAAATCAAGCTAAAAATCTGTTTTTATGTTGTGGATATTTATGTATTTTTATTTTTTATTTTTAACAAGGATCTTTCCAAAGAAAATTTTGAGATCTGCTTTCTGGAATTTTTTCAAAGTAACTACGTCATACAGTCACCCTTGACTGAAAGGAGATATATTGCAGGGGAACAGCAGAGGAAATGAAGGAGGATGAGGAACTCTAACCAGACTGCTTTGGGAAAGCACTGAATAAACAAATCAAACCTAAATTAAAAAATGCTTTTAAGGTACTTCTTTCCCAAATAAAAGGGAAAAAGAAGGTGCAATGAAGCAGAGTACAAACACATCATGCACTAGACATAAATCTGAACTCAGTACATTATCTATCCCATCATGTATATACGATGAGAGGAAAGAAGCAAACATCTGGAATGTGCAGCAAAAGATGAAAGGCATCCAAGCCCATACATTCTACATTGAAAGGAGAATGTTTACATCAATTTTGTTCTAGGATAATCTTTTCAGACCCATTAACTCACTGACTTGCCAAGTTAGGTGACCTTAAGAGTAAAGGCTACTCTCTAGCAGTGGTAAGAGATTCGGGTTTCCAGGGAGAGAGCATTCATTGTACAGAATGTATGGTATGTGTGTGACAATGATACATACAAGTATCTGCCATATATGTGTGCTAACAGCTAGAAGAAGGCAGGGAAATGTTGTCACTTGCTATGAAATGGGCTCCTCTGCTAATATTGCAAAGATTTATGATCCTTTAATCATCAGGCATTAAGGCATTGACGAGAAAAGCAGCAAAACACAGGCAAAGCTCTCTAAGCTTCCCGCTAAGCTCCTGCAACCATAAAGATTGTACAGTGACACAAAGGCTGGCTACTTAAATTCTTTATGAAAAGATACCATTGGCCTTATCAGATAACTATATTTTACCCATCTATTCACAAACTTGAAAGAGGTCATGTCTCTTCCTTTCTTTAGGTATCTAAAAGGAAGAAAAAACAAGGTAACGTATATCTGTGCAAGAAATGCCTATTTTTCTCCAGTGCGTAATGAAATAAACCATCAAATACACTCAAACTGGTGAGTTTAATGCTTGCTTATGGGGTTGACAAAATGCACAAATCATACTTTCACCTGCATAACTCAGCCTAGCTGCTAAAAGGACCTCACAAACTCTGTGATCAAGCAGTCTGTTCATTTGCCACTTGCAGAAGTAGTTTAGAAGGGAGATTGTCTTCTTTCCTACCTGTATCCTACCCATCTCTGTACCATTCTGTATATTCTCTAAAGTAGTTCTGTAGGGTCTTACATGAAGATGAAGACTGAAGACTTTTAACCAAGGGATGGCACTTTGCAAGAACACATTTTATCGATGTCCAGCTTCCACCATGCAAAGACAAATTGTTTATATGCTGTGAAAGATAAATCTTTCTGAAGCCTGCTATTTCTGTGGGCCATATGTTTGAAAGCTTTCACTCAAACCATGATTATTTTTATGCCACAAGAAAGTTGCATCGTTTCCTAATAAGAATCAAGGTTTTGGAACAGAGCTTCTCAAGGGGATTTTTTTTTTATTTTTTTAAATCTAACATGTCCTGCTGAAAGCTCCATTCCAAGTATTTGGGGAAACTGGATTAGTAACTGAATATTCACAGTTGGACGTGCATATACATATTTCTCTTACGTGGCTAACAGCTGTGTAGAGTGCTGTCTTTCCAAGGAATCATAACACATAACAAGTTGCTTCACTGTAAGATTTCCACCAAGAAGAATCTGATTTTATGGTTTGGGGATTTTTTTCCCCTTTCATAATGTATCCCATTGTTTCTGGTTGCTTGAGCACTCCCATATTTAATTCTACGTTGTAATATTCTCTCCTGTTTCTGTTAAAAAGTCAAACACTGAACATTTTATAATGTTCATTTCTTTAAATAAGGAAAACCATGGGGTTCCCCAGCCTGTGCTCTCCACGTGACACATTACTGAATGAGCCAGCAATCACATTCTGTACTAACCAAATCTTCCAAAATGCAAAAGTTGTTATGATCCAGCCTAGAAGCGAAAACGGCACAGGCAGACAGGGAACCAGTCATAACTATGAGAATTTCCTTGATAAGCTTTGCCTGCAGGTCTACCTGAGGGGATTGCATTCACACTGAGCTCCAGCAGTTGATGCACTTCACTGTCTGCTTGAGGAAGACCTTCCCTCTCTGCTCTGTCATTCTATAGCATCCCTATCAAGACAGATTTAAATTCTATCAGGCCAGATCTGGTTTTGTCTGTAGATCAAAAATGGTAACTTCCCAAAGACTATACTGCATTCACATTTTCACACTGTGATAATTCATCTCGGCAAAAACCAAGATGAATATTGCCAATTCGCTCTGCTCTGCGCATATAGCCACAAATGTAAACCCTACCAGACTTAAAGTGGAGGAGCATCCTCTGCTGCCTGAAATCTTCTGGGACAAGATGCTGGCAGCATACCAATACAGAGCCCTACAAGCAGAAAGGGCATGGCTCATTCAGACTGGCTCCTGAAGTAAACACATCCCTACTTGTTAAGAGGGAAAGCTAGTGAAATTTCCAGTCTCCTATGTTCATCTATGAAATAGTGTTCTGGCAAAGTGCAGTCCCCACTTCACACTAATATGCCTGAGCAAGGTCTCTTTGGAAACCCCTCTTCCTCAGGTTCCCCTGCCAGGAGCACACACTGCACAGCAAAAAAGTAGAACAGAAACAGAAACCCCAGGTGATTATGCTCAATGTGAAGAAATAAAATAACAAGGAAAAATGCAATGGTCAATAAAATGCCAGTGCACTCACAGGAAGTCCTCCCAAAACAATAAATGATGGCTACACTCTTTAGAAATTAAAGCATATTTTTTCACACCCCCACCCCCACCTTTTTTTTTAAAAATCTCCTGCAAAGTCAAGACAGGATCACAAAGTTCGGCTGGTTTTAGGAGGATTAAGCTTTAAGGATTAAGCTTCATTCATTTGGGGATGTAAATTAGTGGCAGAGGGACAGCAGCTGACTGGTGAGGAAAGGAAGGAAGGAGGAGGCAGGTCAAAGAGCAAACCATGCACGACTGCAGGCTTTCGCTGGCATAAATCTCAAATGACAATACCTCTGGCACTGCATCACAAGAAAGTAAAATAAAGGATTATTTCCCAGTATACTTGAAAATCTTTCTCTGTTAGTAAGTGAATAAAGGCAGGATGATAAAGTCCAGGTTTCTATTAGCAATAGCATCAATGATGGGTAGTCCTTATTCTACCCTTCCTACATATAATAGTGCATGGGGAAGAGATATCCAGTATTCTTCTTTCCTAAGTATTCCTCTGACTCTGACACACAGTCACATATACAAAAAGCCCCAAAACAACCCCAAGCCCCCAACTTTGCCCCCAGACTGACTGCCCTGGGCAGCAGTAGCAATGTGGCAACACATTGCTGTGCCCAGAATGCACTTCCATTAACCAAGAGCCTTTATGCCCACAGGTTACCCACATACTTTCAAATGCTTATACAGCTATATCCCAGTAGCAATGGAAAACTAACAGGTAAATCCTCTCAGATGCCCTTTCAGCTGTGAAGCTCTGCAACCCCAGAGTGTACATTGGAAATATACCACAATTAAGCCTCCACAAGAGTATTTTTAACGATTGCTGACTGCATTCAGTATGCACCACATCTGCTAAAGTTACCAGCAAAATAATCACTCCCATTGACAAGACTACAATGATGTCGTAATAAAAGAGTTACGCCGTGCTCTATTAGAAACAGAAATCCCAGAGTATTTCTGTAGTCCAGCTCTTTTACTGGCTAAGTGACAGGTTGCATTTTACAGATCAAGATTGGCTTGCAATGTTTGCAGCTAGAAAAGCTCATTCTGGCTTGAAAACTGAGTAAACATAGTCAGGAAGTGATTGAAGGAGCATGGATCGCCAAGATATAATTTATAGTTACTTTCCCACACTTGAAACTATAGTTCTGTTCTTCGGACTCCAAAATTATTGATACAATTAAAGTATAAGATTGACAATCCAGAAGTGCTTGATATTATCTAATTGAATTGTCAATGTTTATTTCAGTCCATTTATAAGCCAAGTCATATATTGCAAACAAATCTGGAAAGAAATCATTCCAAAAACATACACACATGCACGTATATACACACATACATAAACTGAAGTCCTACGAGTTCCTCTAGACTGTACTGCCATTTCAATCCCAATTATTTATACAGCTACAAAACACTTCCATGTATGGACCAGAGGAGCCAATGGTTAAACAGGAAAGTCTTATACCAAACATGAAACCTCAGCTCTACTTTGTGTCAGGACACTACTTTTAGAAGATGAACCAAACTCAGATCTCAGTCTTCTGCTGTCACAATCTCTAAGACAAGTATTTTCACTCCCTGATACTTGGCAACTCAAAAACTACCCCAAGATAGGTGCTAGGCAAGTTTAGTCTTCCTTCTGTCACATTCCTGCCAGCACACTCAGAACAACAACTTGAGAACACGGTTGTCCCGGACTAGGATTCCCAAAACTGCAGTCAGCTGCTAGAGATAACTGAGGCAGAAGCATTTTAGCGGTGAAGGGCTTGCAAGGACCAAGCATCCAGTTTGTGTTCCTTCCCCTCACTAAACCTGTTGATTGCAAATGCACTTCACCCACTTTACTGCCCTCACCAGATGTGCCAAGCTCCCATTCCTCTTCCCTCCAAGATTTTCCCCACACTCCCCCTTGTTGACTCCACTCCTCATTTTCTTCCGTCCACCAGCCTTTACACTTTCCCAACTCATATCACGTACATATGTGTAGAAACATGGCCATAGCATGACACAAAGACATCAGTATTTTTACACTGTTCCCTTTTTTCTGTTCTTTTCTCTACTTTCATGGAGCAACATTTTACAACAGCATGCACAGAAATCACAGTCTCCCTTTACTTTCAGTTAGGCAATATATTTAAGCAACCTGCACTATAAAGTTTGGCTTCTGGTGATGACAACAATGAAAATTCATCCTCAAGAACCAGTTCTGTTGCTGGAGGGAAGGGATGCTATCCAGAGAGACCCTGACAGGCTTAAGAGGTAGGCCCATGCAAATCTCATGAAGTTCAACAAAGCAAAGTGCAATGTCCTACATCCAGCTCATGGCAATCCCACACCTACAGGAGAAGTGGATGGACAAGTGACTGAGAGCAGCTGTGCAGAGAAAGACTTGGGGGTGATGGTTGATGAAAAACTCAGCATGAGTCGGCAGTGTGTACTCCCAGCCCACAAAGCCAACCACGTCCTGGGCTGCATCAAAAGGAACACAGCCAGCATGTCGAGAGAGGTGATTCTGCCCCTCTACACAACTCTTTTGAGACCCCCACCTGGAATACTGCATACAGTTCTAGGGCACTCAACAAAAGAAGGACATGGAACTGCTGAAAGCACACCCAGAGGCGGGCCACAAAGTTGATCAGAGGTCTGGAGCACCTCCCCTACGAAGCCAGGCTGAGAAAGCTGGGCCTGGCCAGCCTGGAGCAGAGAAGGCTTTGGGGAGACCTCATAGCAACCTCCCAGTGTCTGAAGGGGGCCTAGAGGGAAGTCTCAGATGGACTCTTTGTCAGGAACTATAGTGATGGGACAAGGAATAATGGGCACAAATTGAGAGAGGGGAAATTTACATGAGATATTAGGATATATTATCTTTTATTGTGAGGGTGGTTAGACACTGTAACAGGGTGTCCAGGGAGGGTATGGATGTCCCAACCCTGGCAGTGTGCGCAGCCAGGTTGGATATTGTCTTGAACTATCTGGTCTAGTGGGAGATGTCTCTCCACATGGCAGGGGGCATTGGGAATAGAGGATCTTTAAGGTCCCTTCAACCCCTTAATATTCTATGATTCTCTGATCTCAATTTTTTCCCTTAAAAAAAAAATAAAATTAATCTTGTCTAATGAAACCAAAGTAACACTTTACGACAGTTGCTGTTTTCTGTTGGACACTTTATGCCACTGACATGATGGGGACAGAATTTCATCTTTTGTACCTTTAGTAGACAGCAGATACATCAACACACTGTGGGGTTTTCCTTCCAGCTAAGAGAGGAATTAAAAATTACTAGAAAAGTCACCTAAAACAGACCCTACCAGGGATATTCTTCATGGCAGAAAAGCTACAGACTAAACTGTCAGGCACTGTATTACATACCTGAGGAAGCTCAAGTAGATAGGGGCTCTATACTAAACTATGTTCCCTGTTTCAATTCAAAGATTTGCAATGAAGGAATATTGCTGGCTTCCCAAGTTTTCAGAGTATCTTTGTGGTGGAAGTAGTTCACATTTTATAGTCCATTAAGAACTCTTTAGATCTCAGCCTGTAACATTTTCTAGAAGGCACTCTATTTGCCAGTGAAACTGAGAAGCTGATTTTGACATTTAATGTATCATATCTATTTAATTTATAATCTCCAAACAGCAATGAGCCGTCTTCTTGCAAAATAGGATTAAACAGATCTGTAAACTGTTATGCAGAACTCTGGCAAATTTGATTTGGGAAGAAAATGAAGGTTTCTCTGTTTTTCATGACTTAATCAAGAACCCTTCCAAGAGGGCTCTTGAAGGGGAGAGGTGGCAGACAGCCTGCCTTGCAAGTGATGACAACAGCCCCTAAATCAAGTGTCACACAGCTTCAAACCCTAAGGAGTCATCAGTCATGCTTGCAGGAGGGAAGGAGCAGCCTCCTTCCTTAAGATCAATGAGGCAAATAGAATACTCCTTCTACACTCCTAAGGATGATTGATGACTCCTTAGCAGCTGAAGTGTGTGACATTTGATTTCACTCACGATAAGACAGTGTCTATCCAAACACCTTCTAGATAATGTTTCCAGGGCCTCTACATAGCTGTTCTTTGTGACATTTTACACAAAGCTCAATTGTTCAATGATTAATGAATTTTTCAACAATATAAGAAAATTCTGTAAGAGAATTTTGTAACTGTGTCCCTTGATACTCTGATCACAACACAAAACAGGCATCTAGGCTCCTCAAGAAAACTAATGGGAGATCTCCTGCTCTTGTCAAATGACATTTGGTAGGGAAAACAGTTCTAAAAGTAAATTGGCTTTTTTCCTCAAGACTTTAAAATATACACTTTAGGTCTGCTTTCCAGAAAACCTAATGTATTGATAGATTAAAAATATTTTCCAAAACTTTAAGAGACAGATTTACATAAGATTACCGATTTCAAGAGACTTGAAATATGTTTTATAATTTTTGTATTTTCCTTACAATACCATGTTCTTACCCAGTTATGTCGTATTTTGAAATGATGCAATCAGTGCAATTTCTAACTATGCTTTGTAACTACAAGGTACACTTGATTATAGGTTCTAAAACATGCCTACTTTATATTACATCCAGTTGTAATCACAGGCCATGTTAAATAAACTTTCTTAATGTCTTGTAAATCACACAGCCCTATTTATATTTATTATTGTGCTCGTACTCAATTTTTTTGCTTTTAAGATTGATATTGAATTAAATGTTTTAAGTAGCTGTACTTTTAACTCTCTTACATCACAATCAGGAAATGAAAAATGTATTTTGAGCCTGATTCTGTAAGTGCCACTGATTCTGCCCAGTGCCTTTGGGAATTTTAGCAGTTTGCACGAAAATCGTGAATCTCTGATAAACACAAGAACCAGGAAACTCAGAAGTCTGTCAGAAAATACACTCAGAGGGAAATGAACTGCACTGGTTGTTAATTATTTCTTACTTCTTATGTTTGCTTGTCAAAAAGCATACTAGTAAACCAGAAGAATACTGTAGTACAATCCAGAAAAAGTTGATGACTGTGGTTCTCTCAGCCCTTCAGAATGAATGACAGGAACAGAATGGCATTATTGTCAAAGAAAAATGCTCCACATAACCTTTATCATGTTGCCAAAACCATCCCCCCAGAAGAAATCAAAGAGAAATTCCAAGTATGGACTTGCCAAATGAATCTTTCATCTAAATTTTGAAACAAAGGCATTGCTTTTGCCATTGTTAAGCTTTGCTGAGGCCTTGTGTGAAAAATCAAGAGCTCCGACTATTTGGAAATCATATTCAACGTAAAACTTGGGCTTATTCCCACTTAATGTGAATAAGACACTGCCCATTACCTTGAGGGTCTTTAAATTAAAAATTATACTGACACTGAACTGTGCCAAATTAACTCGGCTACAATTAAATGATTATAAAAAAAATGAACTGTCTTGGCACTTAAAGACATGATGAAATCTTGATAACACTGAAAATTTGTTAAAATGAAAATAAGGACTTTTTTAAGTGAACATTTTATTCCCAAAATAATACACTCTCAAGGATTTTAAAATACTATACATACAAAATAAAAAAAAAATTGTTGGAAACCACTCTTTTAGGAAACTTTTAACATAATGATAAATGTCTAATGTTGACATACTTTCATGTCATAGACCAAAAAAAAAAAAAGGTATGACCTTTTGGACAGTAGCACATTGTTTATAGTATTTATATTATATATATAGTGTGTGTGGCTAGATATATAGTGTGTGTGGCTAGCCGTCGCGAACGACGATGCTTTTTATGCCTGCGCGAATGGATTTATTACGTGGAGCTCAGCGTGCGCGGAACTGGCCCCACCCCCTTTAGCCCTGGGACGCTTCTAGCCTTGGCNTACTTGTATTTTTCTTCACTAGAAACTGAAAAAGCTCTTCTTTCTAAAACAGATAAAAAAACTATCTTACATGCTCTCCCATGGTTCATTATGAGATAAACTGAAGTCATATGCAAAGGATGCCCTTAGCCCTGCAGGTAACTCGGTAGCTGATGGGTAAACAGGGCTTTACAGGGTCTCATTTTCACTTTGAAGTGTACTCTCTCAAACACTTGAGCATATTATTTGAATGCTCTCCAGCTTGAGGAAGATTTCTCAATTACCCACTAATGAGAACCTGTATTTTAGGAGTATGCAAAGACTTTTTTAAAAGGTATGTTTGTTCAGCAAATAGCCACAGTTCTACCAGAAAGAGCTACTTTAAGGGGTAACTGCTAATTTCCAAATTCCTTTCCATACCACATATATTAGAAAGCGGGCAAGTTGAACTCTTCACAAAAAATTATACTCTAAAACTGTCACAGAGGTCTCACTTAAAAACTAAATTCATACACAGATATGGGTTGTGTGCATCGCTTTTCCCTTCCCTCCCCTTCTCACTACTCTTCAGCACAGCCAATCTGCTGGAAGAGAGAAATCTTACTGGTGTGTTCACTGTAAGCACTGAGCACTACATGCTCAGGAATACCTACTAGACTTCAAATAACCTACATGGAAGAGAACATTTATGAATACCCAGACTGGAAGAACTCAGGACAGGAGGGCATGGGAGGTGTAGGATGGGTGGGAAGAGAGGCTTAGCACTTTATATGTGTGCATGCCTAGATTAACTAGTGGAATACATAAAATCAGATAACTACAAACACTGCCCAGAAGCAGCTGAGCTAAACAAAAAGAGAAGAAACCAGACAAGACTCTTGGAAACCTGCCTAATTTCCTCTGAGCACATAGTCCACCTGCTTGGCAAGCTCACAGGGAAACCCAGCTTGCATCCTTGTGACTCTCAGTCTCTCCCTAGGAATGCCTCGAAGAGACAATGGCTTTCCCAATCTGCGGTCATGAGATGACCAAACTGTTTTGGAAGTGGAACTCCTACCTTGTCCAAAAATTTAAAAATTCAGGGGTGTTTTTCTGACTCAGAAGGCATCCTCAACTACCAAAATTTTACATTAAATGGTCTGCCTTTCACCAATCACTCCTATTGTTCAGAAAATCTTAATTCTGGTATTTCCTAAATTCTAAATGGCTAACTTTGAAACCCATAAAAAACACTGCATGTTTGGAAAATTTGCAATTCTGCAGTTGTTATCCGTCTTAGAATAAATGTCTATTTAAAACAAAGCAAAAAATTATAAACTGAGTTTGAAATCCTTCCACCTACCTATTGCAGCTAAAAAAAGGATTATAGGTTATCATCCTCCACTTGGCTCCATTAATAAAGGGGAAGAAATGCTCTTCTTATTGATTTCACTTATATTTACTGATGGAAATGGAATGTGTCATACTGAATTCCATTTTAGAATCACATTGGCAGCATACTCTAATTCTTACAAACTTTTTTTCACTTTTCCTGACCTGTTCTCTACAACAATCTTTCGTCCAGTTCTGCAGCTTTCTCAAGTCCTTCTCCTTATCCAATAAAACCAATTGAAATCCAAGCTTTAATTCAATTAAATTTCTTCTTACCTACACCACTTGTCTATCACATTGTCTACTTCCTACAGGACCCAAAATCCTTCTGATTACAGGTCTCCTCCATTATGAACACACATTTGAATCCAAGCCTTTCCTTAAAATGATCAGTCACCACCATGTCCTCCTCAGCTCTATGAAGTACCTTTCACACTTGTCAATAAATCTTTTTCTCTAAACTCAATCTAAATTCAAACACCTTCAGCGATCTCCCAGTATATGTTGGTTCCTCATCAGATCTGTTGCATGTCTCCCACATATCTTTTTCATTTTTGATATGGCTTAAACCTAAACTATTTGTCCATTATAAGGGCAACATTGGGCCACCACACCACTCATGGCTTTCCAGCCCATCTTTTCACATTCCCCTCCCAGGCTTCCCAATACAGAACTATGGCACTGTCTAATGAGCAGTCTAAGTTTCTATCCAAGAGTTTCAATTTTCTTTTTTCCTTTCCACATCTAGTCCTGCCCTCTGACAGACTGAAAGAATGGGGAAAGGTTTGTAGACCAAAAAAAGAAAAGGCCCTAAGGAACAACTGGCTAAGTGGCAAATTACAAATGAAGTTCTTAAAAAACAAACAAACAAACAAAAAAAACCCCAAAACAACCACTAACCAAAAAAAAACAAAAAACAACCCCCCCAAAAAAACAAAACAAAACAAAAACAAAAACACCCCAAAAAAACCCACCCCACCTAAATTCATATTCAGATCCCAGAATAGACAGCCATTATTTGCTTACCTGGAATATTTGTTTCAAGGAAAAAAGTGCCCGTCTCAGCTCCCGTCCATTGGAATTGTAAAGTTTCTCTGGGGGAAAAAAAAAAAAAGAAAGACAACAGAATTAATTTCAGCATAAACCAAACTGACAACATGGTAAAAATGTACCGCATTCAAAAGAGTCATAGCATCAATTTCCCATTAGGCAGACTGTTCTTAAAGAAACTAGCTTTTTCTTTCTTTCTTTCTTTCTATATATATATATATATATATGACTTCTTCATTACAAATGTGCATATAAACTTAGTTGTCCATAACTTCAGATGCCATTCCCAGGTAAATTCACAATAGCTTCAATAAGATCAGTGAGAAACAATTCTCTTAGGAGTTTTCAAAACTGCCTAGAAATACTGTTCTTTCTGCATTAAGGTAAATTTAGGGCTTATTGAAAGTACCAGATTAGCCTCAAAAAAAACCTCATCTGAGAGCACTCTTTGCTTTGGTTATCAAAGCTAGAGCCACTGAATCCCATCCTTGACTGCCTTCCCTCTAGACATTCTTTTCTCATGTTCTCATCTTTCTATTGTTAAATCCTTTCTACAATAGCAATGAACGTTAATACCAGAAATAGTCGGACAGTCTGTTCTAAGCATAATTCAAAACAGTGTTTTATTCTCATGAAAACTGATCTTGATCTTTTTCTAAATGAAGCAGAAGCCTTCTTTTCATCATCCAATACTGAAATACATTACTTCATTTATTCCCCTACTAATGCATACTCACAGAAATAATTTAAAGACAAAAGCAACTCCTCTGCTGTCTTTCTGAACCCTGCTACAATGTTTGTTCCTGTAGAAGAAATCTTGGACTGTGCATCTCAAGTTTATTATTGCAAATTTGGAAGCGATTTGTGACTATGCAGGGATGGAGTAGAAGGTGTGCTCTTCAAATCTTGCTGGTCTACTATGTTTAGCATATCTGATAGAAAGAGACTTTATGCAACACTTCTACAGTCTTGAATTTTATTACACTAATGCAATCTGAGGACAATTACAAAGCAAAATCAAATCTTCACAGTCACCTCACCAACAGATCATCATGCAAGGATCCTCTCTGAAATGGACAGTGGCCAGCAAGTCCTGAGATCAAAGTTGAAATGCCCATGGAGTGGGAATATTCTTATGAGAAAATTAAATGTCAAACTTCAACATTTTATTTCTTATTTTCTCTTGTCTATTTCTGCTTTAATTACTACACTACTGAACCAAATTAAGTTTTATTTCTCTCTCTCAGGAAGTTGCAAAAAGACCTAGCATTTAAGCATTCAGTGCATTTATAACCCAGTAATCATTTTTTACTTCAATCAAAGAAGGTGGGTTTTATTTTTAGAAAAACATTTCTTACTCCCAACAGTCATGCTTAAGCAAAGGAAAAATGAGAAGCAAAACTTTAAAAAAGCTAAGACTTTTTTTTTTTTAACTTTGAAAACAGTTTTGTTCATCCCTAATTGCCTCTGATTTCAAAGGCAGAACGTGTAGAATTGGCAAAACTATTGTTGTTATAAGTTGTCTCCTTTCTTTATAGATTCCTGACAAAACATTGGAGGAACAGACTTCACTTCAAGCCATAAACTTAGAGGCACATTTTAATTACTCTCACTTAAAAACGCACTGGCATACGAAACTGCATTTCTTGGCAGGATAAAGAGCAATTTTGTCAGGAAAGCCTAAAGAATAATAAAGATCTTCTAAGACCCAGTCTGTCAACTTTACATGCCATTGTAACACAAAATATTCCTTTTTGAAAGATACCTCCATCTGGCATTTGTTATTACTAATTTCCCTCTATTCATAATTCACCAGCATCATTATGAGCAGAATGTCTCCAAACAAGGCAGTGCATTATCATCTTAATTAAGAGAGGCACCACTTCTTAAAGTGCTGGCAACTTTGTACATAAATATCAATGTCCTAACAAATGCCATCTGTTGGTCTTGGTCTTAAACGGGAATCATCATCCCAGCCTGGGGTAAAGTCCTAACAGACTATTGTTATGATACCATAACACTGGTTGCTTTCATTGGTGCGTGAAGATTTTTGGTACATCTCAGAGGAACATGCTGAACATTTTTCTCCTTGGTCTTTTCACAGAGCATAACATCATCCTTGGCAATCAGCACAAACAATGCTCTCCCTGCTTGTCTGTAGCAATGAGGACAGCAGTTATTGACTGCAGCTCAAAAAGGGGTCTATTGTTAGAGCTAAGAATCAATAACTCCTGGAAGTATTAAGTTTGACAACAGTTGTGGCAACAAGACAGCAGCACGTATCACAAATACTTGAACTGGGTTGAAAACCCTCCTGAGAAGTGGCAGTCCAGGTAAGTCATCTCATTTCTAACATCTAATGCCAAGGGCACTCACAGGTCCCCCCTCATTCAGAGCTGTTGAATCAGCTCAGATACACAAGTCCCTAACCTATTTTATTCTTACACATGGGCAATATACCGTCTACATAAGTCTTAATACCCATTTCTTACGGTGCTGGCAGCCATCACAAACATTCACAGAGCATAACCCAGGACGAAGGTGAGATGGTCCCTCCTCAGAGTCTGCTACATCATGCTACATTCATCCAGGATGAACCTCACCCAGAGCAGGAAAGCCAGTATAAGCCAAGGTAGTGCATGGATCCCCTTATGAAAGCCTGTACTTTCACTGTGTGTGCTGTTTTTCAGGAAACAGTAAATGCATACAGCAGATTACAGCTCAGCGACACTTGGTAAGATGCTCTCAAGGTCTTACAGAATTCCCATTGTTCAGGCTTATCCCAAAAGTCCCAGACTGCAACTGAAGATATGAAAATGCATCAATGGAAACTGAAAGGCAAAAAGCACTTCTGAGTTCTTTTCTGTGGTAGAAAATAAAATTTAAAAAAAAAAATAGAGATGAAGAGGCATATTTGCTTATGATGTTTTCACACTGCAGACAATTCTGAAAACAGATAGCAAATGCTTTTTAATGCTTGTTGTTTTACATGAGGAGTTTAAAGTGTTGCTCTCTTAAGCAGACTGAGAAATAACCTTCCATGCCAAATTGCCATGGTGCATCCCCTGGCAGAGTTGTCTTAAACAGAAACGGATTACACCTACAGGAGTCCAGCCTGCTACTATTACCAAACCCAAAAAATCTTGAGGTGCTCCAGGGGCAGTCCAAAAGACCCATCTGCTCTCTGCTTTGTTATGGTGTAGGTAAGCTTGAATGTGTACACCAGGACTGCCAGAAATCAAATCTCTGAACTTCAAGCAGGAATATGTGCTCCTACATCTCTCCCTGAAACTTCTCAAGTCTCCAGCCCTTTGGTAAAACACCTTTCACATCTTTCCCCAGGTTAGGCACAGGCTGGAGACATACTACATTCATATACTTCAAGCTTAGAGAAGATAAAACAGGTCAGGGAGTTTGTAGGTCAGGGAGTTTGTGATATCTGACTGTATCCAACTATTGATGATGGTGCTTCTGACAGTAATGTCCTGACAAGCAGAACATTTGGTCATTTTCTACTACTTTCCTTAAAGAAATCAAGAGCTGCATCTGCAGCCGTGAAATAGGTTTCATTGCATATACCCACACAACAGAAAATTCTCCTGGTGGTTCCCACTGATGTTAACTAACACTAGAGGGCACTGCTTATTGCCTTATTTTTTGAAAGAAAACTTGCTCTGTTGCTCCATGGGCTTCCCACTGAAAGAGCAATACTGGTTTGGGGATGCTGAGGTGGTACTTCATTATCCTTGAAACCCTGCTTTTAATCTGTAGACTGTAGGACACCCTAGGAAATTAAAAAGCATCAGCATTGCCAAACTTGAATGTTCAAAATCAGAGTGAACTTTGTTGCAACACACAGAAAACCAAGTACTGGTAAGGGCCTGAGTTTTATTTACCTTTTTGCAAAAAGAGAATCACATTCATTAAATTATCCTTCACATCGTAGCAGGTAGGTGTATGTCCTTGAAAAACAAAGAGATTCCCTTAGCTCACTACTTCTTCCAGAGACAGAGCATCAAAGATAACTGAGTTTGTGATAGACAGATACCTGTGAGAGGTAGTAAACTACAAATGCCCATTTTCTTGTAAGGGCAGCACTGGTCGAGAGAAGGCTTCACACTCTAAAAGAAAAATATTATTTATTACTCTATATTTTTGTTTGTTTTTACTGTTTTAAAAAACAACCCATGCTAAGTGACAACAGATTTCTATATGTGAATTTGGTACAAATGGAGCAGTGGAGGGAAGGCAGTTTGGTTTGCAATCAACATCTTTACAGAAAAGACCTTTTATCAGACCACTAGCAGCTTTCAAATGGGATTCTGTTTTTTCAAAGATGACTGTCAGAGACTCGAATTTCACTGGGTATTCAACTATTTTGACTACGTGGGAAAAGGGACTTTTAAAAGAAAATAATAATTGGTCCCTATATTCTTAATTAATGTACTGACTTTTATTCTGCCTTCTATGGAAAAAAGAGTGTTTTCACTCCACAATAATGAAAGAAGAAGCAGAATTGGCTGAATATTGCTTGGTTCAGTCCCACATGTTACACCTGACCTCTGACCGACAGGGTACCATCCTCCTCCCTTCCTCTTCCATCACACCCATTGAATTAGTCCCTGGGATATAGTAATTTATATTAGCATCAGCCTTTTGAGCTGTTGGCAAAGGCTCATGAACATCTGGCTGAGCACAAATGGGAGTTGCTCTGCTTCACTTGCTGCTGCCTGAATGACCTCCATGTCTCCCATCCATGCCTCTTTTCTTTAAACTGTAATTTCAAAATGAAGCTCCTTTCCTTACAAAAACATAAAAGAGAGATTAACTCCGCATTTGATTACATTAGCAGGGTACCTGGTGCAGATCTACTTAAACAACATTTGAAACATTTCCTGCCATTCATTTCTACCTTGCATGGGACAAAAGTAGCAATATTCTCCAGCTTCCAATAGCCACTTGCAAACTAGTTAGTAATTAGAAAGTAAAAACTTAATTACTCTTCCTACAATAATGAATAAAACATTATTTTAAATGCTCACTATGAAGAAGTATTAGTGATAAAAGTAGTAAGCTGTCAGAATTTAAATGATCTGCCTACCTTTCCAGCAGCACTGATGAGAAAAAAAACTTAGAATAAAGAAAAAACGTTTATAATGATAAAAAACCCTCTTTCTGTGAATGCCAAGTGCCACACTTCTAAATTTATTACTGCACTATTACAATTTTAAATGGGTGCTATTTTATCTGAATGAATGTATACAACTATAAAACTAGGGAAAAATCTGAGCAGCACAGTAAGAATCCAACATACAGGTCCAATCCTGTGAACAGGCATCAGGAAGCAGCCTGGTGGACTTCACTAGAGTAGGCCCATGGGTACATAGAGTGCTGCAGATCTATAAAACAACTGTATATAAAACTAATTAGCGTAGTGTGCCAGTCTTTCACTGTATGTCAAACAAATTAAAGCAGTTCTCTAAGAAAGACCTGGTCCTGCGCCAAGAATAGGCTCTTTTCTTAGTTTTGCTTTTGTCCATGAAAGTTAGTCATAAATGTGTTGGCCAGACAAGGCACTCTACTTTTCTTCCCAGACCCCCTAGAAAATGCACGGAGAAGGGATTCATTCACAGGCACAGTGCCCACTATTGCAATAACACAGTTGCTGCTTCTGCTGAGATTACTTCATTTTGCATATTAAAAATTTCCTTTTTTTCTCCAAATCTGATCCGATTCCTCTGTATAAATAGTTGTGCATTAATTAGTGCAACATATCACATGTGAACTCAAGCTATGTATTCTCCCACTGATCCAGGGATAAATGATTAGCACTTAGTGCAGGAAGGGAGTTTTCCCACAGTAAAGGACCTTAGGCCAAGCTAGTGGCTGCACACAGATTTTGGGAAGCTGACTCCACGTCACTGTCAGCACCGACTGCTTTGGAGGAATGTGCAGGCTGCCTCCAAGGAATGCCGCCCCGGCTCCCCGTCAGAGAAAAAACCTCCCTCCCCTTCTTTTTATTCAGACACACAGCAGCTGCTTAGCTAATTATCTGGGACAGTGGGTCTCCTCAGCAAGCAGGGTCTTTTGCCCCCACTGGGAGAGGGGGATCCTTTGTCGGGAAAAGATCCTATTACGCCTGCATATGAGAAGAGCTCAGCTTCAAGCCTGCATCCTTATTCCCTTTCTCTGTAAAGGACCCGCAGGTGGGGAGTGGGAGGAGGGAAAGACAAAATAGCCTTGGACACCCTTTCCTATCCCATACCCTAAAGCCATGCTGGCAGAGGCTCAAAGCAGAGAGTGCAAACAGCCACCTGCAAACCCCAGGGAGCCTGTGGGTTTGGACAGACAGGCAGGGATAACTTCAGGATAGGATCTCCCCTGGGAATAAAAAATACCCTGTATAGTCAGCACTTCAGAGCAATTCTGCAATTCGTGCTTAGGGATTTTCCTGCCTCTGCCTCTTTTAGGGCAGAAATCTGCATTCGTGCTGCTGCAAGTAGGACCCATCAAAAACAGTCCCTGGATTTCCACAGAGAGAGCACACAGGGCAGAAACCTCACTTTGGGAAGATGTATTGGAGCTAACCTTTTCTGAACATTTCTGAGATGCCAAATGTTTTAACTTCTATCACAAGGGAATTAACATAAAACTGTCAGCACAAGAATGATCATACATTTAAATTCACTGAAAAAAAGTATCCAATCCTCCAGGTGCAAGTGTCCTCCCTAATTCTTGCTCCTGTGTTTCCTAGAGATATGAAATGAGATTCAATCATTTGCGGGAAAATGAGTAACATGTAAGAAAAGTCCAGAGAACCAAACAGAAAGACGATGACCTTGAGGATGAGGAATGAGAGACATGCAAAACAGAAAAACAACTTGAAGAGCACAGAAGAGCAGAGGAAAGGCAGTAAGAGGGAGAACAGACAGAAGGAGAGGTGAAGGTCTGGAGTGCCATTAATATGAAAACAATAGCGCTTAAAGAAAGCAGTAATGCCTAAACAATCAGCTGCAGAGAACTAAACTTAATTCTTCAGACACACGAAAAGACAGAGTGAGGAACCAAATCATTTATGTAAAACAGAGACAAAAATCATCCTTTCAGGGTAGGTCCTTTGCTTCCAAACACATCATTCCTGAATGTCCTGGAGACTCCCCTGCTCTTGGTTCCAGGTTTTAGCCAGTGCTGGAGGTACATACAGATAAACTACAGCAACATCTTAGTAATTTAGTGAGATTTAAAAGAAGGAGGTTTTGATGCAGGTAGTTGCTGGAAGGGAATTTCCAGTCTTTATCATACTGTGCTGTCATGGCTCCACCCCCAGCTGGCAACTAAGCCCCACATAGCCACTCGCTCACGAGCAGGATGAGGGAGAGAATGGAAAGAGTAGAAGTGAGAAAATTCATGGATTAGGATAAAGACAGTTTAATAGTAAAAGCAAAAGCTACCTACACAAGCAAAGCAAAATGAGAAATTCATTCACCACTTCCCATGGGCAGGCAGGTGTTTAGCCACTTCCAGGAAAGCAGGACTCCATCACATGTAAAGGTGAATTGGGAAGACAAATGCCACCATTCCCAATGTTCCTCCCTTCCTCCTTCTTTCCCCAGCTTTATATGCTGAGCATGACACCACAGTTGGGGTCAGTTCTTGTGCACCCCTGCACCCCCAGACTCCTCGCTGGTGGGGTGGTAGGAGAATAGGAAAAGGCCTTGACTCTGCGCAAGTGCTACTCAGCAACACCAAGCACATCCCTGAATTATCAACACTGTTTCCAGCACAAAACCAAAACATAATCCCAAACTATTTGCTATGGAGAAAATTTACTCTACTTTAGCCAAAACCAGCACATCCCCTCTGGCAGCCCAACAGGACTACACTGATCTCTCCTCTCAACCATTTCTGCCAAACTTCTGTTTATTCTGCTTGGCTTCAAGCAAACCACATGTCACGGATAAACCATTAGCCAGTTTCCCCTTCACAAAGCTCTAAATTACTATCCTTTTGCTCCTGTAGACCCATCCACATGCACATGGAACTAGGAAGAGCATTTGTCATACTATCTGCACACACTATGGCAAACAAATGCCAGTGATTTACGCTAAAGGGAGATGTTAAAATGCAGCAAGTGTTTATATAGTTAAGTGCAAAAGGAAACCTTAGTCTTCATCTGCTGGATCCTGGGGTTTACAGCTATGTAAGATGGTTCTCTCTGTATGCTGCTCTGCATTACATTAAGATCTTAAAAACTGATGGTGTCAAAACTTCCTTTTACTGTTTCCACTTCTAAATTCCTTAGTGTATTAAGGCCCTGCTTATTCATAAGCAAAAGAAAGTACATATAAGGTGATGCGGGCTGAGAGCAGGGTGAAGATGCCTAACAAAAAGGCTAGTACTTTCCCCCTTAGATTTTTATCTCCCTGCTCACTACTGTTTTCCCAGTTATCTCCTGTAGAAACCTATGTAAGTTGTCTTCTACTGCTGCTGTGGAAAAAAGGACATAAGCAATAAGAAAGCCCAACAGCAGGAGAGGACAACAGCAGATTTTATTTAAATTATGAAGTAAAAATCAGACTAGGGCATTAAAACTCAGAGTCAACAAGAAATCACTTAACTACACAGAAAATAACAGCAACAACCCAAGAAACTTGAATACTTTAAGAATTTCAATTATTAAAACCCCCAGGCTTTTAAAATTAGTTATATATGGAGAGATAAAGAAAATGCAGGTGGTGTTCACTGCAAAAAGATCTTTTTTAGAACTGGCTTTCATGGTCAAGCTGGGGAGATTATTGCCAGACCAATGTCACAAAAAGCATTTCCTGCCCTCTCTGAGCTGAAAACTATGACCAAACTGGAACAGCAAGGCAGCTTTGAATCCACTTGCCATTTGGTTATCACCACAGCTTTTATTTCCATTTCCAAATTGCTTCTCTCATGCATATCCTTTCTGATTTTATAAGCTAGAATACAGAATTTCCCATTTCTCATTGAGTCTGATGCCTACTGATAACTTTGAACACATGGGGAAGGACTGCTGCTGAAAACAACAGCAGTGAAGGAAGCACACTGTGTAGGTCCATGCACAAGTACAGATCTAGAAAAAATTGCTCAATCAGCTCACTCTTCCTTCCTTCCTTGAAATATAAAGCAACACTAAAAAGACATATTTGAAATTTACAGCCTTTCCAATATATTATCAAAATAGAGCCTCTGCCTCTTCAGCCTTCTCATTCCAGCTATGGAACAGGCACCACAGCATACTTCTCTGCAATGATTTATTTACACGGGTCCTCTCCACTTGAATGCAAAAGGCACTGATATGCTCTTTAGTTCTGAAGTGCAGGAAACAGTACTTTGGGTTGATAACTTCAAAGGAGAGCACTTCTACATGTCCAGAAAATGCTGTGGCTGCTCTTCTGTGAAAGTCAAAGGGTTACAGAAGGGAAAAGGCTGTGTAACAAGGTCAAATATTACAGCACCATACTAGAACAAGTGGTGATGGAAAAGACTTGAGAGGTCATCTCATTCGTCTCCCTACTAATGTAAAATTGCTCCCTAGAGAGTAATACAGTAGGAAAGTAGTTGCTATACTAAAATATAAGTTATATAATGCAAGAGAATGGGGCTGGGGAAAATTCCTAGAAAAGAAAATAATATAGAAGAACTTACTGCTTTTTTAGAGATTACTGAAGCCAATCTGAGGCCAAAACATAATTTTAAAAAGTATGTTGAATCCAGCCTTTAATGGTTGTTTCAGTTTACAGCTAGGTCTCCAAATTGCTGACGTGTGCGCTTGCGCTCAAACAAGCACATCAATGACTCCTGGATTAGAAGTACAAAAGAACAATGTGCTAGTCATGATTTGTTTTCTGATTTTGTTCTGTTTTAAACAGTGTCAAATGATGCCCTGCATTTTCAATCATGATTAGTAAACAAAAAGCAACAAGTAAATTATAGCAACCTATTACCAAAAAAAGACAGAAAATTGAGGCACACACCCGCTATTCCTAGAATTATGGATGCCTTATCTGTGCTGACAGCTTGGCAACAGGCAAAAGGTCCAAATGCAAAGACATCATAGGTTTGTGCCAATAAGGTGAATGAGCTCCTGAGCTTAAAGTTCATACCAAGTTTTTCTGTTTCGTAAGACATGTCAAAATATGACAGCTGCTATCTCCAAGACCAGGTTGTTCCAGTGATCTGAAGTCCAGTCTAAGAAGTGCATCAGGATTTAAATAGCCCTTGGACCTCAGAGGATGCAGCCTCATAATTAACTGCATTCATTCCAGCACATCAGTGGTTGTTCAAAAATTTGGACAGCAAGTATGAACCACTCATCAGATAGCAAGCAACAGGCAAAAGACCAGCAGGAACTGAGGGTCAAAACCTTATAAAGCTGCTTCTCCTCAAACTGCCAGTAGCAATTGCAATGGTATATGCATCTCTGAATACCTGAGCCTGCATTGCCTATGTGCACATTAGACTTCCCAGTCTCACAGCCATGCTGCTGGGCGCAACTGGTTCCAATTCAGTGTTGGGGGTTTTGTTGACCATTTGAAGTGACCAAGACCAAGAATCTATCACAAAATCCTCACATACAAAAACCAGTAGATGTGCCTGTGACTGAGACACACTATCAATATTAAGGATTAATATTTACTAGTACTTCACCCAGAAGCATCAGTCACACAATCATGAAGATGCCTTCTGGAAAGCTTCTAGACGTGGCACCTGAATCTAGTGGAGCTTTACCTATAGGATTTTTTACTCCCAAATTAATTAAAAAACAAAGTAAGCAAAGAATTCCAATGAAAATGCCATAGCATTCTCCAGCACATTTACTGATGACAATGTTGATTTCTATAACAATTTTTTTTAAAATTAAATTCAATACTCAGACCTCCCCAGTCTGAAAACGTCTCCATCTAACAGCCTCATCCTTATGTAAAAAACTTTAATTGTAGCTCATCTTTCCTACACCTTCTTGTTCTTGTGTACATTCTCTGATCAATTCACACCTTTAAATGTGCAAACCCAGACACAGCAATTCAACTGTGGCTTTACTGATTTTGAGTAAAAAGAGCATTTCAATAGACAACAATTTGGGTTTGGTTTAGTATTACAGTCACACAACAAAGAACAATCCCTTAAGTAGTAGTCTCATAGTTCCTAGCAGACGTGATCTCAGTCAAAAACAATAGGCTAGTTGAACCACTTTGTTCTAATAACTTGAACTGTCTTTTTCCATGTGTCTTGATGCATTTTAGGGTTCTTGGAAGACTGCTTCTTTAGGATACTTGAAGGATATAGTTAAATTAACAGAAATTAAGTTAACAGAGGTGGATTTGCAACAGTGGGAGAATGAAGAAATATCAGATGTGCAGAAGGAAAGACTGCAGCATAAATACTTTTAGCAGATGTCTAAGTAATTCAGGGTCAGCAAGTTTCACATCATTCTGAAATTGCTGGGACACATGAAAAATACACCATTTTGGCAACTCAAAAGAAAAGCAAACCCCACAAATAAACTGGAATAGAACCACTTAAATCTCAGGCTAAATCCATGCCAGAGCATGAATCGCATCTGATGCAGATGCCAGATTAAGCACATGGCAAATCCTCCTGCTGTAGCCTAGGGAGGCTTGGAGATCCCCGTTATCTGCTGGACAACTCAACTCCCAGCATTTCTAGCACTGCTGCACCCAATGCCTCACCATCTCCTGGGTCACACTGGCACTCAGGGGGTGCAGGTGGCTGGCACATCACTGCTGCATCTGTTCTCCCATGTCTTACAGCAAGAGGGACAAGAACAGGCATCCCAAGAATGTGGCACAGGCACTGTGATAAGCTTAACACACCAGGAAGGAAGGTAACACTATGGGGTAGTCTCAAGCTTCACATACCACCCACAACAGTGCTGCAAGAGAACACTGCAGCTGCTGTCCTGGACTCCAGTGCAATCTATTTTTCCTGCAGTTACTACTTTTTTTACTATTCAGTCTGTTGGGAATATAAAGGCTTCTCCAGCAGTGGAGACACACTTTCATACTCTTAAGGACCTGGACAGCAGACTGCAAAGATGTAGCAGTGAAAGTACTTAAGTATTTCACATTCATACAAAATGAGGCCAAAGTAGAGTACTTCTACACTTTCCAAGTACCACAATGAAGGATGAAGGGAGGTATCCAAAGTTACACTTACCAGTAATTTCCTGATTTTAATATAAGACCATGTTCATTATGTGAAAACTACACTTTTGGAAATTCTCCCCTGTTTTTACAGGTGACAAATATCACTGATTTTCCAGGAACAAGATGTGTCATACTTGTAGGCCCCACAACAGTATGGTTGTATCTCAGAGAGAGAATACAAAGCAAATATTGGAATAATCATTTCACCCCCATCAACTAACACAACAATGAAGAATGTATGTGCTAGATGCTTCTCTGAGTTGCATTTGGGAATCAGTGAGTTCACTTAAACGCATTAGCAGCCAGAGAGAAGCTTGTATAGAAATCCACCCACTGCTCTGGCAACACATCTTCCCTTTTGAAACAAAAGCTGGATGATGCCTCTCCAAGCAATGGTGTGTTGCCCACTGGGGCACCAGCTCTTCACCTCTCTTGCTGTCTGCAGAGACAGAAGAGAGACAGACCCCAGAGCAAGCTCAGCCTCACTTAGAATGATTTCCTGCTTAAGCTTCCCCCTCAACCTTTCCAACACAAACAGTTTTGTAACAAATAATGAAAAGTCACTAGTGGGTTCCTTTTCGTATGTCTCCATCGTGTCCTGGGTCAGAGCAGCTTCCAGACAAGTTTGCAAGTTTCCAGGGTAAAAGGAAAGGATATCCTCACAGTACTCTAACCATACTACCCTACCAGACATTTATGTTTTCAAACATTCCTTAAGCACAATTTCTGTTTACCATACCATAGGGCAGTTGGCCTGAACTTGTTTAACACATGTTTACTTTATTTATCCAAACTGATTCATCACAGTTGTAAAACATCTGACAGAGATGGAGGTTTCCCAATATGTATCAGGCCTCTTGCTTAATTCAACTGCTGATTATTTCCACCTCAAGTAATTTGACCAAAGCCACACAAAAGCATTCAGCTACACTAAATCTCTCTGTTTATTAACTCAGTCACTGGCTGTAAAAAGCTCTGTCTCTCTACTTATCTAATTAATCAGAAGAATATCAACTATCATCATCATCATGGCTAGGCTTCGTGAACGAAGATTTTGGAAGGGCTGTACCCACACTTTCTACAAGCGCGCTGGTGGCTAAAAAGGCCAATGCAAGACAGGCAAGTCCGGTTGCAAAAGGCACAGTGGAAAGTCTCCTCGGGTGGGATTGGCGAGGCACAGCTCTTTCTACGTTGTCAGTTTCCTTCGAGACTGATCCTGCATATGCTCTCAAAGGAAGCAGCAGTGTTATAGATGGTGTGCCTCCATGCCTCCCGATTGGAGGCCAGAGCGGACCATTGATGGTGGTCAATATGGCCAAGGCTGAGGTGTTGTTTGAGGGAGTCCTTGTATCTCCTCTTTGGGGCTCCTCTCTCGCGGCAGCCGGTGGCAAGCTCACCATAGAGCACAATCTTAGGGAGGCGGTGACCCTCCATCCTGGAGACGTGCCCTGCCCAGTGCAGCTGCGTTCTCAGCAGCATGGCCTCAATGCTGGTGACCTCTGCCTGCTCCAGAACAGACACATTAGTCACGTAGTTTGTCCAGTGGATGTTTAGAATTGTACGGAAGCAGCGCTGATGGAAGCGCTCGAGGAGTCGCAGGTGGTGGCGATAGATGACCCAGGATTCAGAGCCATAAAGAAGAGTGGACAGTACAATGGCT